>BLKR01012251.1:0-21656 GCA_011170035.1 Teleogryllus occipitalis | reverse complement strand
TTCTTTTTTTCTTTCTTTTTTTCTTTCTTTCTTTTTCTTTCTTTTTCTTTCTTTTTCTTTCTTTTTCTTTCTTTTTCTTTCTTTTTCTTTCTTTTTCTTTCTTTCTTTCTTTTTCTTTCTTTCTTTCTTTCTTTTTCTTTCTTTCTTTCTTTCTTCTTTCTTCACTATATGTGAAAAATGTCACATATAGTGCTATAGTGCTATTTGCACTGTTTAAGTTTACATAAATTTAATTGTTCTGGTTTTTGTTTTTTCCAAAAAATGCACAAAATGTATTTTTTCTGAAATATCTCTCACGCCATTAATATGCACATTTCCTGCAATTTGTGTACATTATAACTAAAGACCAGATTCCCATGTTATTGCATTTTTCTTTGCTAACTGGAAATTGGATGAAACCTTGACAAATTTGAATCATGATACGGATGTTATTTTAGTAGTTGTATTTTGCATGAAATTGCACGTTTGGGGGGTTACTGCACGATATTGCGCGTTTTTAGGTAATGCAGCCTGAAAATTTGCACGTTTTGGGATTTTATTTAAGAAAAATGTTTTTAAGACAACCTAGCAGTACATTTGGGTGGTCTGTGAAACCCGAGTGTCGTTTAATATGTATCAATTCTGCATTTTGTTGCCCTATGAACTGAGTGTCTGTACTTTTCATGATGCCTATTGTCTAATTAAAATTTCTGAGTTATTGCAGCAGGGATAGAACCGTGATCCTTGGTGGCAACCGCTTGGCAAACACAATGTTCGGGGTATCCATCTTCCCAATTGGGTCATATATCCGTTTTGTCAGTGTTCACTGGTACTTAACTACACACAACAGCATGGCGAGTCACATTTGACCTTACGCCCATGCGCAAAGTTTGGAGACAAGCTGCACTGCATTTCAGATTCATAGAACGTCTTGGAACAGACGTTGCCTTGCAAGGCAGAAGAGAGAGAACACAGTTTTTGACTGCCTTTAGCAGCGTGCACACATACGTCAGAGTGAGGCTCCGCACACAGACAAGTATAAATGTGGAACGAATTTTTTTCTACCTCAGACATATAATATTATTTAATAGAAGATATTTTCTTAATAATATCTCAGAAAATAATTTGGAATTATATATAATTGAACGTTTTAATGAAAATGGTTCAGAACGTTTCTTCTGTAACTTAATTATTTTTTATTTCTAAACATTTATTTTATTTTCGTATTTAATTTTCTGTGTTTTTATGCTCGTTTAATTTTGTGTGCGAATAATATTTAAAAAGTCAAATACAGTTTGTTTGAGCAATATGTACAAACCTGATAATAATAAAAATATTAATATTATATTTAATTTTCTTTAAATATCACATTCAAAATATAAAAATTAATTTATAAATAGATTAACTGAAGTTTCTAGGGTATATAACACCGTTTTGCAAAGTCTTGATCTTTTTATTGCATGTTTCTGCAGGTTTTGATGTTTTTACTGCATGAAAATCTGGTCTTTAATTATTACATTTGTGAGTGGAAGTACTTCAAGTGATTTTAAGTCAAGTTTTTTGAAATCTCGAAAGATTCCTGTGAAAAAGAGCTTAAATTTCGCATTTATAGTAACGCTAACATTCCATTTTCTTACAAACGACTTCAAAGGGTATAGCCAAATAAAGTGGTGAAATCTGCCCCCAAACCAAATTGCTAATTGCGGTGCTCATATGAAAGAGAGTAAAAAAATGCCGTTGATTCCCCAAAAATCAACCTTCTAGAACAAAATGTTCCAGATATATAATGAGAAACTTTTTTTAATGTTTTTTTAATTTATTTTTTATTTTTTCCCCACCTATTTCATTTATCAGGCTGACAAAAAATGGAGACAGTGAAAAATAGTTGAATTTTAAAGTATTGGATTGAATGAAAGTAGACTAAAACAAGTAAATTTCAGGATTGCCATACAAATGAACAAGAGAAAATATTACACATAGTATTCATCTGTACCATATTGGCAGTTTATACTAATCTGTCATTCAAGATGGAGAAATTATAAAGAACTAGGTTTAATTTCTCTTTCAAGGAGATGGTTTGTCATCCATAAATATTTGTATTTGATCTTAAAATTATGAAGAAAATCGGTTCTCTGTTTATGTTCCCTTCATAGTAGTTCTTATTTATATAGTGTGACATCATTTCAGCATGAAGAATATGAAGAAAGTGATGAGGAAGTCTCACCAGAAGTAGCTGCAGCCATGATGCATTCAGAAGAGCAAGGTATATTGATGGGTGCTGCACCATTACGTGTGTATAATGCACTCTTTTCTGATGATGAGAAAGATCTCATAGCTGTCACATCAGCTGCACCATTCCACCCTCAGGTGTGTAGAATAAAATGATTGTAAAGCATTTAAATTTTTCCGCAGTGTCACCACTCTGATTGCTCCTGTATCTTGAATCGTTAATTTGACAGTGACACACAAGTTCCCAACTATGAGGGGTGGCACTATGTGAGGTGTGGCACACAAAAACAAAGGACAAACATTAATACCACGAGCTAAAATGCAACCCGATTGTAACCAAAGAATAATCACTAATCACATCAGCTTTCCTTAATATTTTTGTTCATTGTAGATTTATTAGTATTATTACTTCACTAGTTGTTATTTAATGTAAATATTAACTTCAGATCCTTTGGTGCCTTGAATACGGTTATTCAAGAGATAAGACAATTGTATGATAGTAACTGTGAAAATATTCACTCAATTTCTTGTGTGTGTATGTATTGAAATTTCTGTTAATTACTAATAAATGTCAGTCGTAACCAATTTCCGAATTTATAAACAATTTGGGCACCAGGAAAAAGTTACACTTGAATTTCTGATTATCTATTACTGTCTTCGGATATATTACAAATAAATGTAAATCCCATGAGCTCGATCGACGGGTTCTTATGAAATAATTGTTGCCCCCTTACTCCACAACCAATTACTCAATCTGCCATCCATACGGAGTGATGAGGAATCTGAAAATAATTCTAAAATATCTACTCTAGGATTGCATGTAATGGCAAATAAGAATCAGCTTTCTTTAAAAATTATGAATTATAATTTATTATGAATGCCAAAAGTTACCAGACTATCATTGATTATTACAAGTTATTGTTAGGTCATGACCATTTTTCTTGTTATTGCATTAACAGTATTCTAGAAACTTTTATCCTTTCTTACCTCTTCGCGCGCACATCGCTCGATATTGCCACGTACAATAATCCAATCTTCTTTCTTATCGAAGTCCACGATGATCAGCGACCAAGTCGAAACTTCCTCCAACCATTTCATACACACTGCTTATAATCTTTATCTTGCGCCTCAGGTGGGCACCTATTCAAACTGATTACTTTCCCAGGTCGGAATAATATGGCAATTCACAATTCACTAGTAAAATTTTTAAGTCAAATCTTGTAACTCCACCGCGAAAATATTCTAAGTTCACTTTCCAATTCATTTATGAAAATATTATAAGTCCGAGTTTGCAATGGTACAACATGTAAATTTTACAAGTTCCAGTTGCACACCCAATGTGGAAATATTCTAAGTTCAAGTTCAACGTTCACTCTCATGAAATATCACAACTCCTTATTTGATAATTAACCTCAAGAAAAACTGCACAAGCGATCCGCTCACCACCACGACATGAGTCAGAATGCCATAATGCCATAATTCCCAATCTGGTCCACCCTTCAAAGCTCACTGTTTTTTTTTCTTCTCTCGTTTTTTTGCGTTGCTATGGTGTACCCTCTGCATATCTGCACCATAGAAACCCACATCTCAGGACGAACTCGTGTTGCTACGTTATCATCTGCGTATCTACACCATAGAAAACCATGTCTTTTGCAATATCTACAGCATTTTGACCTTTATTTGCCTAAATAAAATGTCCGTCATTTTTGGAATGTCACAGTATGTATGTATTATTCTTTATTTAAAAAGTATTAAAACTAATATGTATTGTGATGTACCAAAATGACGAACCATTGTATTATGGAAATGTCATTTTGTTTGACATAGAATGTAAGGATGTCAATAGACGATTGCGAAGGGGTCACTATGTGAAAAATAAACAACTGGCATTAAGGATCATTTTTGTTAGGTTGAAATGACAGGGCAGAGGCGGAATAAGCATTGTTTTGGGAGACAAAAGAAACATATATATAATTTGGATGCTTCCAAGTTTTTAGAAGAACATTCATTTGCTAGAGCAATGCATTGGTGAGAGGGTTGGCTTTTAATATATTTTACTACATCCAGGAAAGACTGTAATTGACAGTTGTATAAAATTAATTATCATTTCTATCGTTAGGATAGAGCGTTCTTGTAGGAAGTAAAATACATGTCTAGACGTCCACCGAAGACACTAGTGAGTTAAGTCACGGATTATAATAGTATCACTGGAAGAATTTGGAACCAGATCATGGACATTAGGCAAAGACTTTATATCCAGAAGCAAGATTCTGTTGCGTCGATGGAGAAGGTTCTACGGGGCACCATCAAATGAAGAAGTGAAGATTGCGCGAAGACTCACGAATGAATAACAAGGTTTTGTAACTATTGTTTTATAGAGAAAACTGGTCATGACCAAAGATCGATTCATTTTTGATTATCATTGTTCGTCACGTGCAATCCAGCATTTTAATAAGATTTCGAGATTCCTCGCCACTCTGAACGGATGGCAGATTGAATTGCAGAGTAAGTAGCAACAGTTATGAACTTCGAACCCCAATTAACTGAGCAAGCACAACATCATTTTGGAAGGAGAAATATTTACATTACATAGGAATCATTAGGTTTCAAGTGTAACCTTTTCCTGGCACCCAAATTACATTTATCAGTAATAATTACGTTTCAAAATGTCCCTCCAAGTGGGGCTTGTTTTTAAATAGAAAGACAGGGCTTGTTTCAAATTGACACCAGTCAACGTCGGGCATGTTTCAGTATGGTCACCCTGTTTTCATGTTCATACAATCTGCAAAGAAACAGTTAAGCGCAATTTTAAAAAAAATAATTTTACAAACCATTATTGTTACTCCTGGTTTTGACCTATCTCATTCTTTCATTAATCATTTTTAGTTCTATCGCATCTTTATTGAATATTCCTTCCTTATTTTTCTACATATATCTAATGATATAAAATGTTTATATAAACTAGTTAATTATAAAATTGGTTGTTGGGATAATGTGAAATGTACACTATTAGATGCCATACATCCATTTTGCTCTATTCTTTTGTTTTTTGGAAAAATTAGAAAAGTAATTTTTATTTAGTAGTTTCTCACATTGTTAATATTTACGTCAGCAGTGATTTGTTTACATTATTGTATTTACGAGTACATGTACTTTAAATAATGCCACATGTACCACAAATAATGCCACATGTACCACAAATAATGCCAATCACATTCTTGAAAACTTAATAGTTTTCTATTAAAATGAGCTCAAAATTTTGCATATTCAGAAATGCTCAAATGCTATTTTCTCAAAAACGGCTCCAAATTTTTTCTTCAAAATTTTCATATGGTTAGTGCTAATTGCACTGTTTAAAATGACATAGAATTAATTTTGTATAATAATGACATAGAATTACATTTGTGTAATTGAAATATATCTCACACCATTAATTTGGACATTTCTAGCGATTTGTATAGAGTTTTTGGAGAACTCAGTAGATTCCTGTGAAAAAGAGCTTCAAATTTTGCATTTACTTAAACATCATTTTCTTAAAAAGGTTTTAGATTTTTGAACAAAAATTTCCTTATAGTAAGGAGTTTTTGCTCTTCTTTAATGTTTTTAAAGTAATATTTCAGTTCTACTATTAGGAAACTGAACAATTGAAAAAATGTCAAAAAAATGTACTTTGGGTGGTGATAGATTACAGCTGGCAAGAGGATGGGGCCAGACCGTGAAGCCAGTCCACACCAAGGAAATCAGAAGGCTTTACTACAAGAAAGTCTGTGCCATTCTGTAGCACTGCTAGTTCTGAATAAAATCTGATGCTTCAAAACAGATCTTGCAATAATGTCATGTACAATTTTTTGATAAGATGAGTTGTTTTTGCATAACTTTGTATTAAACTGGCAATTTTTAAACTATTATTTTGTCAAAAGCCACTCCAAATCTTTTCTTTAAATTTTTTCCCTGTAATGTAGGAGGGAATGCAAAAGAAAATGGTACTTGTCCCATTTGCGGTAAACATTCTGTTTTTTTGAAAATTGCAAACAAAGAATTAACATTGCAAAAGTACAATTTTTAACATAATTTTTTTTATATGAAATTGTTTAAAAAATCAGTTCTTTAAGAAAGATAATGTATGTTTTTAAAAATATTAATAGTTTAAAGTAATTTTTGCATCTTCAAAATTCCAAATTTGTATATCCCGCTCTCCATTTTCTAGTCTTTCAAGAGAGATCAGATTGGAATGGAAATGATATACCAGAACACGGCAGTTTGATATTCTGTGAATGTCTTCTCATTGCTGGGAGATGTCATGGCTGACTGAAACACAGCCTGTTGTGTTTGTTTCGATAGGTTAGCTTTAAAAGAATTAGTTGCACCTAGTGTTCTACAGTTTGTAATGAGTTGTACGAGTGATGACTGAGATGTGTTAATATTGACAGAAATTAAGATATAATGTTACTAAGTGTGAGAATGAACATGCTGTTACAGACCCACTAGTTATTAAATGTATATCGAGACATTGTGCTCATGTTGTGGCATTGATTGCACCTTTTCTCT
Source organism: Teleogryllus occipitalis (assembly GCA_011170035.1). NCBI lineage: Eukaryota > Metazoa > Arthropoda > Insecta > Orthoptera > Gryllidae > Teleogryllus > Teleogryllus occipitalis. The sequence continues at coordinate 14,900 of BLKR01012251.1, read as the reverse complement.
CTTGTGTTTTAAAGGATGTCTCGGACAGACTAAGAGACTACTTTTTAACTCTTGAAAATTATGCCTAAAAGTCCATGTAGCCAAATTATGCACATTGATAATATACATTTTAAAGGAAGTAATAAATAAAATAAAGTTTTTTTGTTGTACAAAAAGAAAATTTATCCAGAGCTGTTTCAAATCAAGAATTGGATCATTATTTCAAACGGCATCTTGACATCAACAAATCATTCAAATAATTGAATCCCCTTTTGCAATAAATGAAACACCTTTTGTTTGTGTTTATATGATATTTCATATGTGGTATATCATCATGCAGATTCTTTTATCAATTTAAACAGACTTACATTGATAGCAATGTGAACACGTGATGGAAAAAGATAACCATTGTTTATGCGCCAAACACCTGAGTACAAAACCCATATGTAGTATGTGTTTGCAGTCATTTGGCCTCCAAGTAATAGGCATTTGTGTAATAAAATTATTCAATTCTTGGCTTTGGGCTGCAAGGAAAAATGAAGCAAAATGCCACAGATGCTTAGTAGAGGCATTAACTAGCTTCCCTTATCCCAAGTGTGATTAATTAAGAAACAATCACCTTCAAAAATCGTTGTGGATAAATTATATTTCTTAAATAATTCACTTTTTGATGCATCTGTTAATAAATTAAGAAAGTATGCAAAAGCAAAGTTGTTGCAAGATGACATTAAAATTTATTAAATGTAATAATTAGCTGAAGTAATTTAGCATTCCCCTGTATTTATTTATCACAATCGATGTGAGGCTGGATAATTCCTGTTCCATTCCATGCTAAGGCAGCAGAGCATCTCTCCCCATCTTGACTAGCACTATCATTGAGCCAATGTGTAAAGCTCAATAGGTCTAGTTCCTCTGGAATATGCTAGGGTTTAAAATTGCATTTATTGGGTTAAATATTTAATTAATTATTGAGTGCTGGATGTTTTAAATATTACCTAAAACCTTCTCCTGGACCTAAAGATGATGCAAAATCGAATTCCTCTCTAATTGTAAGTACTAAAATATGGAAATCTAAAATGTTCATTTTGAAAAACTTTGTTTTATGTACAAATTGAGATAGTGATAAATAATAATAATAATAAATAAATAAATAAATAAATAAATAGATTGATTGATTACAGTGGACCCTTGGTTAGAGTGAACTTAAGTTACTGGTCCTTTTTCACTTGCATTACAAATAAGCTTAAGAAGACTCCATTATAGGGAACGTAGGAAATGCAACATCCTGGAAATTAATTCCCTCCTGGAAATGAATATATTGCCTCAGTGCCAAAAATTCCAATAGTAGGCAGCTTGAAAAAAATGTTGTCAGCCAAAGGCCATAATAGAAATCTCCCCAGAGGTGAAGGTAGGGGATTAGGAATGGGCACCTTACTAATGCCACCTGATTCCACTCAGATCCACTGCGGAAACCAAAATCGTGTCCTGCTTGGGCTACAACTGGCAGCGGCGATGTGCAATTGCTTACTTCAGTTTCATTCTAGGTGTTACTTGGTATTCCACAGGACAAAGTGCGTTGTGTTCTACTTAGGCCACAGGAAGCACACGACTGCCACAGTTTGGCGATATCCACTGTGCCATGTGGATCAGTTTCATTAGTGCTTGCGCTATTCCGCTACAGAAAGTATCTCATATGTTATGAGGCGAGTAAAAGGGCCTTCAGAGAGTAGGATGATGTTCGAACAGTGCAAGAGGCATTGAAGGGAGTCAAGACTGCATTACAATACTCAGACACAGAGGACAATGCAGAATCAATTATGGAGACAGCACGAATACTGGAGAAGGATCTAGAGAAATTACTAAGGAAAAGTATGAAGCAAACAATTGAAAAGAAATTGATTTTTAGGGACAAATAAAGATAATGAAATTTTCAGTTCATGCTATTAATGTATTTTTGCTGAATCTCTATATTAATAAAATCAATCGTAGAGAAATTCAGTTTAATTTTGACACCATCTGAAATCGTGAACCGAAAATGTTGGTCCTCAGAAGTTCACTATAACCGGAGTCAACTGTCAATCTCTCTATTGATTGCGTTGCTTAGGCCATTAAGCCTGATCCACCACCTGATTTCATACGAATCAAAAGGATAATTAAAAAATACATTTGCTTTTGAGGAGGAAGGGAAAAGATAAAAATTTAAATGCTGCTATAAATAGGTTTCAAATAAATAAAAGAAAAAACAACTACAGGACAAGTTGCAGTACACAACCTATACCAACATATACCCAAATAAGTTTTTAACATTATATCACAATGCCTCCTTGAAAATACAATATGTTACAAATGTCCATCTATTAACACCCTTATCATAGAGGAAACCTTGAGTGTATCTATAAGTGAGTTAACATCTTCCCTTTATGGTTATATTGAAGACAGTCACTAGTATTTTCTAATGAAATTCCTGTGAAAAATCTTATTTCAGAACGTGGTAGTGCCAGCCTCCATTGATAATCTACCTTACACTACCTCAGCTGAAGACCTTGTTGTACTAGCTTCTTCCATACGAGGAAAGGATCCTCTTCCCAGTAATTCTGTATTTGCTGATAACGTGAAGGAGCGAGGGCTGTACAATTCAGTTATGACTGAAGCAAGCAGTATGTAACCCATTTAATGCTTTTGTTCACTGGTAATTCTAAAAATTTGTATGCTTGAACGAAGGCAATATTTGAAAGAGTTAATGGATTTAGTACAACATGTTGAATTATTTATTCACTTTCATGGTTTCATGTAGGATGTTATTGTATCAGGAGATCAGTGATAAAGCTAATGTCCTTTGCTTGTCATAAGGAGTGAAAAAAGTCTCGTGGATAATTATAAATACACAGAACCAGCTGGGGGAGGGAGAGATAGTGTTCAAGTTTACAGTGATTGGGGTGGTGAAACTGCCACAAAATCTGGATAGTTGACATTAATACCCATGTTCTGCTTTCCTTAGTTTGAGCAACTTGAAACCTGTGAAATTCATTACCTACAGTTGTTAGAACCGTATATATTCTTACAAAATATAATTCCACAAATTAGTTTCTTTGCTTGCATGAAACTGTGTTTATTTGGGCATTAAACCTCATTAACTAGGGTTTAGAGATTTTTACCTCCTGATCCTATTTTCACATAAATATTGATAAAAAATTATTGGTCATACAAGTTATCAAAAAATAGTCGTATACATGGGTGAGTGTGGATGTGTGGGAGGTAGGGGGCTGGGGCCTGGATTTCTTAATATTGAAGGCAGTTTCACCAACATTGTTTATCATTCTTAATTAAATGTAATGTTCACAGAGCCATATGTTTTTGAACCTACAAATGCAACTGGCTCTTCTGAGGATGAATCAAAGTCTTCTCTTCCCTCGAGTGGTGGAAGTATTGAATACGTTCTAGATCCAGCTAGTCCTCCAGATCATTATTCACGTGTGCAATTAAGAGGATCTACCAGCCCTGATTGGTTCCCAGGTATAATAAAAAAATCTTTTGATGCGAACAGTTTTGGTCTCTTTTTTTTGGGACTGGAAAGAAGGGGGATTCAAAGAGATTCACTACAGAAATAAAACTTCATTCAATCCTATTTTTGTTTCTTTACTATTTCTTGAAATATTATTTTGTAAGGGGGTAGACCAATGGGGTAGATCATCCGAGTCTATTGACAAATGGTAGCTTATCATCAAAAAAGTTGAAGTACTTCCTGATATGCTTATAAAAGTGAATTGAAAGTTCTGATATACATTTTCAAGGTCACTTCATGATATTACCAAAATGATCTGGAACAAAAAATTGCAAAATTTAGGTGCACATCTCTTAATTTATCATTGTGTTTCATTTGATTGTTTAATTGCACAGCACCAATCTCATAATTAGGTAATTTATGTAATGTATTAATGTTCTTGACTCATGAAATGCATTATTGGAAAGAATGTTGTTGCATTTCATTCTTATTTACTACATACAGGAAAACATGAATGTTATCATATCACTCAATGGGCTTAGTGAGTCCTTTGAAATTTGCTTTGTCTCTTAACTTCTAATTGGGGTGTCAGTCAGTTGTGCTGTAGAAACAAAGTTATTCATTGTAGCTTTGAAACTGACCTACAAAATACAGTCGAGGGTGCCCAGAAACACTGTTTCCTTGGCAACCATTTGCTTCCCCTGAAGATTTTTGCTTGGTGCTTCTATTTAACGTGAATTGCACATGAAGCCCAGCAAATGTGGGTAAAAGAAGAAAGGTAAAATGAACCTAAAGAAAAATGCACATTTCAAAAGCAAGAAATCAAATTCACATTTTTAGCAAATTAATTAACCAAAATGAATTCAAGAAACGAAAAAGAAATGTGAACAAGCTAAAAGTACAGAAGAAGAATTGGCACTTCACCTTTTTTGCCTTATGAGCTACCACTGCTGTAGACAAGGGTAAAACAAATCATGAACATCTCCAAAATTAATATATGCAGTACAGGTTCAGTTCATTATGTTCAAAAACTTAGTAAAGTAGCCTTTAAGAGAACAATGTAAAACTTGAAACATTAATTGAAATGTAATAAGCAAGTTGCCCAAGTAATTTAAATAATTTTTAAGAAAATTTGATTTCCCAAGATTGTTGCTCTGCTAAGTATCATCCATTACCTAAAATAGCATGTCATTTCCAGGATACTTCCAAGCACTACCAAGCATTGAAGGCATTACAGCAGTGTGCCGTGATCCAAGTACAGTTGTGGAAGAGGCATGGTCAACCCTTCAGTCCACTATGGCATAATTTACAAGAACCAGTGCATCATTTTTGTTGATTTAAAAATATGTTGTCATATCTTCAATTTGTAATAAGATTTTTGATCTGTGTTAATGTTTATTTACTTCCCAATATGGCTTTGCTTCATGTCAGAAAGTAAACATGTTCAAGGCATTTTGTCCAGAATGTAAATATGTATAATTCTATTTAAAAAACCTTTTTTTTTTCTAAAATATATTTTGTGTAACAAACAAAACAAAAAGATTCATTTTGTATTGTTTCTAACAAACCATTTACCCTCAACTCCTTGTGTGGGTGCTCTTGGATGTGTAAGGATAACTGATTTGCATGGCATTAACAACATGAATTCAACTTCAGAACAATATGAGTTTTTTCATTTTAACTATTTTGATTTTTATACTTATCGTAATTGTAGGCTAGGGGTGGGTTCCCAGTGTACTAGGGGCTCATAAAGAGAGTCCAGATTTTAAGCCTTTATAGCCTTTAAGATTTTTAGCCTCGTATAGAGCCCAGATTTTAATGATCTAAAACTTAGTGAAATATGCTAGCATTTATGACCTAAAACTGAAATATAACTAACCTAAATATGACCATAAAAAACGACGTTTTTTTAAAATTCCTGTTGATTTTTTAGGTATATCTAATACAAAATTCACTCAAGAACAGATTGTGAGTACGGTACATACGGTTTGCAGCCTTTAGAACTAACTAGCATTTTTTTTTAAATTGCTTGTGTCTATAAATCAAATCAAGTACACTACAGTAAAACCCATCAAACAAAATGTCTCGCTTTATTACTGCATACTTCTTGTTTAATGTTTTCTAATTTCCTTTCAGTGTTCAGTTTCTAGAGAGTTGCACTGGATCACAAGGTGTATTTTCAGGTCTTCCATCTTAAAACACCTACGGTTATCACTGAGGATAGTTTTGTATCTGGATAAGCTCCTTTCCACATCACATGTCGTTTGATTGATTGATTAATTTTTTCGTGTTTCCAGGCGCATCAACTACTTCGGTCATTAGTCCCGTTGGTGTAGTGCATGTTTTTTCTCGGGAGATGGCGGTGATTTTCCCTCGCTGGATGGCGAGATCCGGCGCCGACCTACCATCGGCTAGTGGGGTTTCCCCCTAACCAGGACTCTCCCACCAACGGGGCACCGCCCCAGTCGGGACAAGATCTAAGCTCCCGACCGGTCTCCCGGAATATGTGGTAGTGTAGTGCATGTTAGTGTAAGTGTGTGTGTAAGGGGAGAGGATAGGACAAGGAAGAGGAAGGACAGATCGCGCGTGGTCCGTGGCCCGTTTGTTAGGGTACTGCTCCGGCATTCGCTTGGTAATGATCGGAGAAACCACGGAAAACTACCGATCAGAGCAGCCGGCCGCTAGAATTCTCCTCCAGGCAGCAGCTGAATTCGACCTAGCTGAAAAGCTAGTGTCAAAAATCCTGCCGCCGTCAGGACTCGAACCTAGGACCTCCCGGTTAGAGGCGCTGCAGTGACATCAGTTGATGCACTGAGCTACCGCTACTGGGATCACATGTCGTCACGAGAGCGTACTTGAAGGTGGCGATGTCACTGCAGAGCAGCTTTGGTTCATTGTCTTCAAATGTTGCGGCTTTTCCAGAAATTATCTCTCTAATTTTGCACATTGTAGAATATCCAGGATTTTGCTGAAGAACACTCAGCAATTTGTTGTACACATTTTCAGCCACATGGCCGAGTGCTTGACCCAACTCCCTTCGTTCAAATCCACTTACGTTTCAAATAATCCTTTATCGTATAATTTTTTAGTTTAATTATGACAATATCACTTGATACACTGTCATGCAAGACACATTTTATAGCCTTTTATTCTTGTGTCCTTAAAAATATGACATGAATGCATTTTGGGCAAACTTTGGTCAAAATATGACATTTTACTAAAAACGGTCCTTAAAAATATGACAAATATATGTGTTTTGGGCAAAATTTGGCCAAAATATGACCTTTTACTAAAAACAGTGTAAATATGACTTTATATGCACAATAAAAATACATTTTTCTAATCGACAATACCTGGATTCGTGCATAAATTGTTTTAAAAGTCTCCCGAAGGTTCAGATAAAATATATGACTTCTCATTAAAATCCGGGCCCTACTCGTAAGCAAGAAATAAGAATGCAGAATAGAAGATATGCTATGTAAATACAAAATACTCATTGTTGGGTTAAGTCAAATCCTTTTGTTTCTCTCTCTCTTTCTCTTACACTTCTCCTTCTCTTTTCTTTCTTCTCCTCCATATTATTCTTGTTTTTGTTTCCTTGTATTTCCTTTGTGGTGTAGAAAATGTTATTTAATGCTGCAGAGAAAAGTTCTGTTTGTGACAGAAAAATCATTTCATGGGTTGCTGATATCAAACAAGTATTTTCTTTTTCTTCCTTCTCCATGTAATAAGTTACTTTCTCTAATACATTTGTAATCAGAATCCCAGTTTTGTGGGTACTTGGTGCTGAAAAATTTGTTGTCAACAAAATGTCTGGATATGTGTTTATGAAAATACTGTGCAATCTATTCCTAAATATTAGATCTTCTACTACATGGTTTGGACCTTGAGAAGTCCGTTCCAGCTTCAGAAGAGGTTGAGCTGTTCCATCTTCTTCTTGGTCTGTCAGGTTCTCTACAACCCTGAGAGCAGTAATTGAGCATCATCTTCAGAATCCTATCTGCAGTCATTCTTTGCATGTGAGAACATCAGTTTTACCTTTAGGTGTTTATTAATGAGTTTCGTTCTTCTACTTTTAATTGTTCTCTAATTTCTGTATTGCAAATTTTATCTAATCAGGAATTTCATTTCTGAGGCTTGAATTTTTGAAGTGGTTTTTGCTGTTAAGGTCCACATTTCAAAGCAGTAGGGGATGATTGGGTTGGCCGTTTCTGTGTTAAGTTTCATTATGGATTCTGTTCTTGCTTTATTTTCAAGTTCTTTTAAGTGTCCCATTTATATAGTTAAATCAATTAATTTTGTTTCTGGGTGTATTTTTTGATAATGGAAATTATTAGAATCCATGTAATTAAATTGAATTACCTGTGTTATTATTTTATTTTCTACTACTATTTTTGAACAGATCAGATATTTTCCTAAAAGGCCATCACTTATGATTTTTACTCCAAGATTTTCATATTGAAATCTTTCAACACAGAGTTTAATTTATTTGTAAGAGTTTGGAGATCATATTTTTTGTTTGCAATCAATATTTGATCGTCTACATGTGACATTGTGTTTAAGATCTTGCCATCTATTCCTCCTCTTATTATGTTTTTCCATATTCTAACTAAAAAGCCTTGGTATAATTAATGAACAATAAATGTTTCTAAGGTATGTTATCTTCTTTATTTATTCCTTTCTCTCGGTGCCGGGATATCCCCATTCTTTCCCCTCAGCGGAGCACCGAGATACGCTCGAAGCTCCGGACATGTAGTATAGTGTAGTGGGTGTGAATGTTAGTAAAGACTGAGGATAGGACTAAGGAAGAGGTAGGAGAGATAGCGCGCGGTCGGTAACCCTTTTGTTAGCGTACTGTTTCGGGATTCGCCTGGTATTGATCGGAGAACTACTGTTCGGAGCAGCCGGCTTCTTTAATTCTCTTCTAGTCAGAGGATGAAAGATACCTATCTAGCTAGTGTTGAAAATCCTGCCACCGTCGTGTCTCGAATCCCACCCTTTGACCTTCCGTTAAGATGCACTGCAGTAACATCAGTTGTTGCCCTCAGACACCTTAGTCGGTACGGAGTTTCGAATTTGCAATTTGCTATTGCAAGTTCACTTTTAATGGTAATAGGTTTTAAACCATACTTATTACAAGCGTACCTTTCCCTACCGAATTAAATAATTTTAAGACAATAAAATGTTCCTTGGTATTATCCATCAATCGAACTATTTCTAGCCTGCAGTGTTAATCTTCGTTACGAAGGTTGAAAATAAATTAAGACTGCCTTATGAGTATATTTTAATTTCTGGGAAGATCAGGTCCTTTGATTTTAAGGTAGACATACAACAAACAAAATTTTGTTAGTCATGAATGAAAATTTTACTTTCTCGCTACCGCTACCGCGGTAGAGAGAAAGTTATGTACTGCTGCGCAAAAAAACGGCGAATTTTCGGCAGAAAAACTTTTATTGCCGGGCCCTGGTAATAAAAAAGAGAATAAATCTTCTTGCTAAATTTAGAAAAGCAATCCTCTAACACTGGGTGTACCCAGAATCCAAGTTTTGTGGGTCCTTCATACCGAAATATCGATTGATGGCAAAACGTCTGTCCGTCCGTCCGTCTCCGAACAACCCTAGAGGCTAAACCGTTCAGCCGAATTTCTCTAAAATTGATATTCCCCAATCGATCTGGCTGATGTGGCGGCCCCTTGAATTTGAAAACGATATTTTAATTTTGGGAGTAATTTCCATGAAGCTCATGGACCATTTTCAAATAAAGGGCTCCAACGTTTTCGTATAAACTTTGTTATTGGATAGTGTGAAGGACGTTTAAGAGATTGGTGCAGGTCTCATGTTCGTTAAACCTCTGGTATTTCGAAAATTGAAAAAATTCAACATTTTTTCGGCCTCCATACAACTACAATTATGAAGATAAATGTTTTTTTCTTAATAAAATATGTTCATGAAAAACATGTAAAAATAACGCCATGTTCAGTTTTTCAAAAACATTAGTATTTTTTGCGAAATTTTGGGACAAACATTGGCAATTTTTATTGTCTTTAATCCATTTTTTCTTAAAACTGCACTAAATCGTTTCATTAAATTTAGATCTTAGGTACCGTAAAGGACGATTAAGAAAATGGTTTAGGTCTCATATTCGTAGAAATGTTGATTTTTGGAAAACGAAAATCCTGAGTTTTACAAAAATACGGTCTGAGATGTGTTAATTCGGAAAGAAGATAAGGTATAAATAGTACATAATCATTACTTAAGGCGAGAAAATACGTGTTGTTTGAGCACCACTAGTTTACTTTCTCGCTACTGCTACCGTGGCAGAGAGTTATGTAATGCTGCGCGAGAAAACGGTGCATTTTCGGCCGGAAAACTTGTTACAGGACCCTCTCGTCGAAAAAGCGGATAATTCAAGATGCTAAATTTAAGGAACAAAACTCTTTAACTTGTGGTGTAGCCAGAATCCGTGTTTTGTTGGTCCTTGATATCGAAAAATCGATTGACGACAAAACGTCCGTCCGCCCGCCTGTGAACAACGCTAGCGGTCAAAACCTCATCAAGAGAGCCTCTCCATTCCAACTCTACTCTCCCCTTCAAGCGGTGGGACCCAGAGAGTGTAGGTGCAAGTGGTGGGCCCGGTCGTGTCGACAAACTCGAACCAAGGTTGTGGTAACCAATCCCTTCGGTATAGGTCGACCAACAAACGAGCGTTCGTAGGGGGTCTGTCAGAACGGCATGGAACTACCAAATTGGAACGCCCCGAATGTATTTCTGGAATCCGTCCAATATGTTACGAGTACAACCCATGCCTGGGGTATAACAGGGGCGAAGACCTGGAAGCGCAGATAACGGTAGTTACCTGAGGCGGGTTGGGCAACTCAGCTTCAACGCCCCCAAAAATATATTTTTACTGAAGCAATATGACGTCATCTAAGGTCTGAATAAAATTAGAATGTGATTGACATTTCGTGGTCACGTGATGATGCCAGCGCCGTCACATAGGGAACAGCGAATCAGAAGCTTCTACATTTTCACATTGTCACCCAAAATTTGGGAACAAATGGTCGAGCAAACAAGTATTACAAATGATACGAAAAAATGTAAGAAATTTTAAGAACAAACTTTCCTTTACGAGTTTCTCAGCATTCGTTTCTTCTGTTTGCCTAATTAGTGTTGACAGCACGTGGCAGAGTGCGCAGTCTGCGGCAGCGCCGACCCCCTCCACACCCAAATGTCAATCACATTCTAATTTTATTCATAATATAACACATGCCTCGAATTGTAAAGATGTGCGTGAATTTCTTCAAATTTAAATTATTCTTAAATGGAAATGAAATAGTATTGAACGTAACATATGTATAATGGGGTATAATTGCTTTCGTGGTATATTAGAAAACTCGTTCCTATCGTCGCTCGTTTTCTTGTATATACCACTTGTGCAATCTTCCCCTCCTTATACACTCGTTTCGTTAATTACTGCAATATTATAAATCGTAGAACATTAGTAATTTAATTAGTTTATAAGTATTAGTTATTTATCAACTGTGTACGACGTATAACCCATAAGTTGAAATCTGAATGCAGATGGAAATAAGCGTTTTTGCCAAGATTTTATAAGAAAATATTTGCCAATCGAATTGAACATTTATTTGACAACGCTGCGCTCGCAAAATCTGATACATGCTTCTGATTAATTTTCTGCGAATACTGTAACGTCAAAATTTTCCTGTTTGTTTCATTTGTAAAAGTATGAAATGATTGCTGCTCCTGACTACCCAAATGAATGCAAATATGCATCAAAGTCGCTTTGTTTGAATTGGACGTTGTTAAGAAATAGCTGAGGTGTTTGTAGCGCAGAAATTGCAGTATTTCAATATTACGTAGCTGTTGCAATAATGCGAGAAAGTAGTGCTGTTGTAGTGCCACTAGTTTCCTTTGTCTACTTAGTTTAGTGCCCAAAGCTTCTGCCGCTCTATAAAATGCGTCTTTCTATCGATTCCATTAAGTCTCAATATCTTCTGCTTCAGACAGATTATATACATGTGGGAGAAATGGTAGTCGGAATAGAAATAAACTCGTCGTTGAAATATAAAAAGATAATTATATTCTTGAAATACTTGAAGAACAATACAAATAAACTATATCCCGACAATTCACAACGTGTTCATCTCGGCGTTACTTGCGTTCGAGTGTCTTGTTTACGCTCGTTGTCAACCGACTTGGTCCTGCCGCCACGCCATCTTGCGCCTCTACCGGGAACCCCAAAAAATCCGCCTGATTTGAATCGGTCTCCCACATTCGGCCGTCCTGACTATCATCCGGCTCGGATGATGAGTATCCGTCTGGCCAAGCTTGCATATACTCGGCACACGTAGTGGTGGTTCGTGGCCCCTCGTTATCTCCGACCTTGCTGACATCGTATGTATCGTTTGGTTTGACCATTGTAATTCGGTAGGGACCCAGATTCTTGGCTTTGAGTTTTAAACCCGGCCCGAATTGCGTCCGCTTGATAGCCACTAAATCGCCGACTTTGTATACTGTAGCTTCCTTACGACGCTTATTAAAATCAGCGCGATTTTCGTCCTGGACCTTGAAAATCTGTGCTTTAGCTTCTTCTCGTATAAGGTTGCGCTCTTCTTCGACATTGTTAATTAGCTCTTCTTCCAATAACTCCTTGATACGAATATCAGTCGGATTGCGCATTCTTACGCCAGTCATAAGTTCGAATGGCGTCCTTCCAATGCTCCGGTTATAGGTAGAATTCATGGCCCGTTGAACAGCTGGTACCACTTTGTACCATTTCTCCGGGTCGTCAATGGAAAGTTTCGCGATGATAGAAGCAATCGTTGAATTGAGACGCTCAACTTGCCCATTGGCTCTGGGCAAGCCCGTCGTTACCATTATGTGTTTAATTCTTTCCGTCGTGCAGTAGTCCTGGAACTCTTGTGAACTAAAAGACGTGCCTCTATCAGTGATCACTTGAAGAGGATTACCGAACGTAGTCTTCTGAAGTTCCATCTTTGAAATTGTGTCCCTCGTCTTCGTTGTCTTTACCGGGTGGAGCCAAACAAATTTCGTGAATGAATCGACGATCACTAGAATATGGTTGTAGCCCTTGTTGGTAGACTTCAGTGGGCCGATGTGATCCATATGATAGGTATACAACGGTTGACTCTCCTTGAACAGCGGGTGTAAAAGTCCTTCTTTCTTTCCAGATTTGCGATTCACTATCAAACATGTTACACAGTTGGATATGACTCGACGCGTTTTCTCAACTAGTCCTGGAATGTGGAATTCCTGTTTCACTTCCTCTTCAGTCCTCTTGCTTCCGTAATGACCCTTTTCGTGTGCAGTTTTTATTATTTCCTGTTGCATGGCGCGTGGAACAACCAGTAACTCTTTTCCGTCTTCAAATTTGAATAAGAGTCCACTTCTCATCACAAAGTTGTCGTACTTGCCCTCCCTCAGGATGCTCATTATAGCGAGCAACCCTTCGTCTTCGGCTTGTGCCCTTTTGATCCGCGCAGTCAAGCTATCAGCAAAGTTGAAATTTATAGTCATGCAGCGACTCAAAGCATCTACATGCTTCATCCTGTGTCCTGGTCGATGTTCTATCGTGTATGAGTATTCCTCCAGAGCTAAGGCCCATCTAGCGACTCTCGGTGATAAGTCCTTTTTGCTCATAGTCTTCTGGAAGGCTGCACAATCAGTAACGATTTTAAAATCTATTCCCAGTAAATAGACTCTAAATTTCCTCAATGCTTTTATAACGGCCAAAACTTCGAGCTCATAGCTACTGTACTTTTCCTCTTGCGTCGTTGTTTTCTTACTCATATAAGAGATTGGATGTAGCTTTTCGTCGTCCGGAAATTTCTGTAATAATACAGCTCCATAGCCATACTTACTTGCATCTGTATGCACTTCGGTTTCGTACTTCTGATTGTAAATCTTCAACACAGGGTCAGATGATAGACTATCCTTCAGTTTTTGAAAAGCCTCTCTTTGCTCAGCACCAAATCGGAATTCTGTATCATCTCTGAGTAGATCGCTCATTGGTTTCGCGATTGTACTGTAATCTGGGATAAACTTTCTAAAATACCCCGTTAGACCTAAAAAGCTCTGCACTCCGGTTATATTCTTTGGTTCTCGGAAATTTTGAACAGCCAATGTCTTGCTTGGAGAAGGTTGAATTTGTCCCTCCTGGACTACATATCCCAGGTATTCAACTTTTCTCTTTAGAAATTGACATTTCTCAAAGTTCAATTGTAGACCGTATTCCCTGGCGACGTCTAATACCAACGCAAGTTTGCGTAGAGCCTCTTCATCATCTTTAGCGGGAACAATGATGTCGTCCATATATACAAAGCAAACACCGTCCCTCACTAGTTGCCAAAATACACTATTTATATACCGTTGGAATACTGCAGGAGAATTTGTAAATCCAAACGGTACCTTTAAGAACTGGAACTGTCCTGAATGAGTCACGAATGACGTGTATTTTCTGCTGCTGTCTTCGACGTCCACATGAAAAAATCCGTTTCTGAGGTCCAACGTACTGAAAACTCGGGCGTCCTGCAATTTATCAAGCAAATCGTTGATAAGGGGTAAAGGATAGCGGTCCTTCACCACGATCTTATTCAGCCTGCGGTAATCAATGCAAACTCTTGATGATCCGTTCTTCTTTCTCACCACGATTACTGCACTGGCATACTCTGATGAACTCGGTTCTATTATTTTGTCATGAATCCAAATTAGCACTTGATTGTCCACCACTTCTTTTTCTCGAGGCGAAAGTCGTCGCGGTCCGCAGTGAACTGGCTCTTCATTCTTCACTAAGATCTTCATCTTGACATCAACAGATTTGGTCTTCTCCGGAACATAGTTTGCTATTAAACCTTGAACTTCCTTTTTTATTTCGCTTTTGACCGAATCTCCTATATCCAATTCTTCTTTATTTACGGCCTGGATGCACATGATGTGAGCTTCTAATTTTGGTTTCCGTAGGGTGACACCATTTCTGTTTATGAGCACTTCCGCTTGGTCAAGAAGCTCGTTTCCAATGACCATTTCGAGTTTCATGGTATCTGCTGTAACCACGTATACGTCTGTTGTAAACTGCTCACCATCAACGACGACAGTTGTTGAAAAATATCCTTCAGGACACACGAAGTTCTTCCCAAATCCGCTCAGGACCATATCCGTTTTGACTAGTTTCGGAGCACTCAGTGAATCGTAAATGTCTTGTCGCAGCAAGCTAACTTGACTTCCACAATCGATGAGCACCTTTACCTTCCGATTAGCTAATTGTACTTCTTTAAATTTGCAATTATTCGCGTTCCTTACAATGGCACTCATGCTTTTCGACTGTCGCGGTTTCCTTTCCTTTGGGCAATCAGCTGAAATGTGACCAAAAGCGTCGCAAT
>BLKR01012250.1:0-20000 GCA_011170035.1 Teleogryllus occipitalis | reverse complement strand
TTAACAGCGCAATTTACTGCAAAGCACTTTATATTGATTTTAAGTGTTTCAATGAAAAAGTCTACGAATCAAAAGTGTGAATAAGAAAAAAATATTTTTGAACAAAAAGAACATTTCCTAATGTTAAACAATATATGTATGTACTTAAATAGTCGTTTGTTTAAGTGTTGCTTATAACTGAAATGTTTACAACCTTTAATAATTTATTATCTCGTTCAAATACTCAGCGAACTTTAATTTTTTTATTAGTAAACATTAATCTATTATATTTAAGTACGAGGAGAAATTATTTGTGAATGTTTTTTGACGTAAAATAAATAAATAAATAAATAAATAAATAAATAAATGATCCGAAAAGCGCCAAAAAGAGAATTCCACCTGGAGTACTATCAACAAATGATTTTGTGTTGTTTTTCGTCTTCCAAACATATTCTTTCAACCAACAGCAGAGTGATCTGTGTAGAGTGGCCAATCTCCCTAGAGTAGTTCTCATTCCTTATCATTTTAAATACTCTAGAATCATTACAACAAGTTATTGTCCATTTAATTCCTTCCGCCCCCTCTAAACATTCCTCAGTGTGGTTTACGGTCGGTTGAGGTTTACCATCTATCATCTCATTTTCTTTTTCATTCTTGTCGAATTAATAGTTTCTTCTTCTCCTTTATCTTCTTCTTCTCCTCGTCCTTCATCGTCCCCTCTCCCTTCTCCTATTATTTTCTTCTTTTCATTTTGATTCATATGTTTTATTGACTATTGCAGCAGCTCGAGTATTGCTGTCTTCACTTCCACTTGTGCTAGTGCTGGTTTTTCATTTCCTCCCCAACGGGTGCGCGAGTCGCTGCTTGGGAGGCGCGCCGCGGGAGGCGCCACCTGCAGACGCCGCCTTCTCATTGACGAGCCCTCGCCGCCAGCAGCGCCGGTTAAATTGCAATCTGCGGCGCGTTGTTTTTCCTGTGCCCGACTTCCAGCCCACCGACCGTCCTTTTCGCATCCACCAGCGCCTCCGCTCTGGCCACCGCCTCCGCCTCCGCTTCCTTCACTGCCACCGCCACCGCCATCGCTACCGCCACCGCCATCGCCACCGCCACCGCCTCCCCTTCCGCCTTCGCCTACGCCTCCGCCTCCGCTTCCTTCCCCGCCACCGCCACCACCTCCGCCTCCGCCTCCGACTCTTGCCTCCGCCTCAACCTCTGCCACCACATTCGCCCTCCGCTTCCTTCCTGCGCTATCGCTTCCACCTTCCTTTCCACCTTCACCTCCTCCACCGCCTCCGCCTCCGCTTCCTTCACCTCCACCGCCACCACCTCCGCCTCACTGCCAGCGCTCTTTCCAGCACTATAGCCACCTTACCACACCTCACCGCCTCCGACTCTGCCTCCACCTCAACCTCTGCCACCACATTCGCCTCCGCTTCCTTCCCCATACGCGCTATCGCTTCCACCTTCCTTTCCACCTTCACCTCCTCCACCGCCTCCGCCTCCGCTTCCTTCACCTCCACCACGCCACCACCTCCGCCTCCCCTTCCGCCTTCGCCTGCGCCTCCGCCTCCGCTTTCTTCCTGCCCACCGCCACCACCTCCGCCTCCGACTCTGCCTCCACTCAACCTCTGCCACCACATCCGCCACCACTTCCTTCGACTCCACCGCCTGCCTCCACCTCCCCTTCCACTTCGCCTTCGCCTGCGCCTCCGCCTCCGCTTTTCTTCGCCGCACGCCACCACCTCCACACTTTCAGCGACTCTGCCTCCGCCTCGACCTCTGCCACCACATCCGCCCTCCGCTTCCTTCACCTCCATCACGCCACCGCCTCCGCCTCCCCCCTTCCGCCTTCGCCTGCACCTCCGCCTCGCCCTCCGCTTCGGCCTTCCGCCAACGCCACCACCTCCTTCCGCCTCCGCCTGCCTCGTCTCCGCCTCCGCTTCCTTCCCCACATAACGCCACCACCTTCGCCTCCACCTCCAGCTCTGCACTCGCTGCCACCTCCACGCCGCTGCCTCCACTTCTCTCGCCCTTCGCCTTCGCCTGCTGCCTCCGCCTCCGCTTCCTTCCCCGCCAACGCCACCACCTCCGCCTCCGCCTCCGACTCTGCCTCCGCCTCAACCTCTGCCACCACATCCGCCTCCGCTTCCTTCACCGCCACCGCCATCGCGTCCACCTTCCTTTCCACCTTCGCCTCTTCCACTGCCCTCTGCCTCCGCGTTCCCTTCCTCCTCAGCCTCCGCCCCCACCGCCGCCTCCGCCCCCGCCACCGCCTCTGCTACCCCCTCCGTCTTCGCCATCACCTTCGCCTCCGCCTCCACCACCGCCTTCGCTTCCGTCACCGCCACCGCTTCAACCTTCCGTTCCACCTTCACCTCCTCCCTTCCCGCCTCCGCCTCCCCATCCGCCGTCGCCTCCGCCCCGCCCCCGCCTATGCCTCCGCTTCCTTCACCGCCATCGCCACCGCTTCCACCTCCCTTTCCGCCTTTGCCATCGCCTTCGCCTTCGCCTTCGCCTCCGTCTCCGCCTCCGCTACCGCCACCACCACTTCCTCCGTCTCAGTCTCTGCCTCCCACTCCTAGAACCCATCCACCACCACTCTCGTCACCGCCTCCGCGTCCTCCTCCTCCTCCTCCACCACCACGTACTCCTTTTCCTTCTCTGCTGTTGACGCCTTCGCCTTCGCTTCTCCTTCCTTCCGACTTCCACCACCTTCCTGGACTCTCTAAGCTTCCCTCACTCTCTCTCCGCCTCCCTGCACCTCCCTCCACCACCCTCTCCTGTTCTCCATCTCCTCCACCCCCGCCACCGCCACCGCTTCCGGCGCCGGCTTCAGCCCAGATACAACCTCCTCACCTGTCCATGCTGCTTCTTGAGATCTGCATATTTCCGTTTCTGCTACGCCTTCAGGCAAAGATGGCAAAGGTAAAACAACAGCATCCAGACAAGGGTGAAAGGGGCAGGAAGGGAGGATAAGATGGGGAATGGTCGGCTGCTGTGAACCAAGCCGTCCGGAGTGGGCGAGGGTGCTAGGGAAGGCAACGCGGTGCGAGGCGATGGAGATGGCACAGGCGACGGATTCGACGAGACGACGTGGGCGTAGGACGGCCGTGGGGGCGTTGGGTGGGACAAGGGCTGTTGAAGACGGAAGAGACGTTGAGAGCGGAAGCGCAGGCGGCACGGTATTGGCGGCGGTGGCAGCAAACGCGACGAGGCCGGTTGAAACAGGCGGACGTGCGCGCTGCCGCCTTCGGTCTAGAGAGACAAGAGAGAATCTGGAAGAGGAAACACTCTGTGGAATCGCAGGGCGCGAACACTTCGTGCGAATAAGGATGACAAGGACCTGGAAAATGCGGCAGCTGCGAAATAATGAAATCTCCCATCACACTTCTCCCCCCTTCTCGCATTCTCTTCTGACGTCACTCAAACATGATCATTCAGCCAGTATTCGTTTTTTCTCCGGATTCTTAACTCGTTTAGTATTGCAAGTCATGCGTGAAGCCGGAATGAGGATTCCTATAGTTTCGCTCTATTTTACTTTGCCTTTGCACAATTTCTCCTTGGAATCCTCCACGTCTCCCACGTTGGGATTCACGAAAGAAACGCCTTCCCTGTATCATGTCACTTTAGTTTCTCTTATTCTTCTTGGTGTTCCATAATGATGAACAGAGTTTCTATGAATGAATGACTTTTCTGATCTCCTCAGAGCCCAGATTTTGTTTTTCAACTGAAACTTGCTTTTTGAATACTTCCAGAATTCAAAAGACAATCTGGAGTGTTCGTATAAAACACTCCTCAACGGAATGAAGCTTTAAACGACAGACAAACAACCTAAAATTCTCATTTGCGATTGCTTTAAGCAATGGTGTGCTGCGATCCTCGTAACAAGCGACGTTTCTAGGTGGTTCCCTTTCTCAGTCGCGCGACGCACAATTTAGCGCGGAATAATGATAATAAAAAATCCGTGCGTGGGTGGAGGGGGAGAGGCAGAGTAGGAGAGCGGGAGCGGAGTGGGAGGGCGGGAGTTCCTCCCCAGTTAGTCGTGCCTGGGAGCCAGTCTTCATAACCGGGCCGTTTCGCGGCGAGGGCTCTGTGCACTTGCTTTTTATGCTCACTCTAAATTCATGTTGGCGAGGGCGATGGGCCGTGGAGCGGTATTGAGAGCGTCCCAAATGAGGGGCTGAGGAGGTGGAGAGGGGCCGTGGGTGCGCGAGAGGGAGAGGCTGGTTGCGACGTCGGAGTGCGTGAGAGAGCCGAGCGGAGAGAGTGAGAGGGTAAAGGGATCGAATGACGAGAGAATGAGGTCGGACGAAAGGTGAGCTGCTAGGCACTGGGTGATTGTAAGGGCGAAGATGTAATGAGCGGCGCCGAAGTTCGTGTCGAGCAGTGGGGATTAGGAATGGATACGGCGGGGTTCGAGAGTGGCCTTTAGAGAGCGTAAGGGGACGCTGGGGGCACGGGTTCAGTGTGGTGCTGTGAAATTGATGGCGCGAGAGACATAAAGGACAGAAGGTGCAAGAGCCGGGAAAGAAGAAAATGAATGAGAGATAGAGATGTAAAGATAAAGAGAAGGGGACACAAGGCCATAAGACATTGAAGTGAGGGCAAAGGGATAATGAGTTCTATGTAAGCGAGGAGAAGAATAACAAGACATGGGAGAGAGAAATGGAATACGATAAAATGAAATGTGTAGATAATAACAGAGTGAGAGGAAGTAAGACATAGATAAAAAGAGAGGGAGGGACAGGCAGAGGGAAAGAAAGAGAGAGAGAGAAAAAAAAATAACAAATGGGAGAAGAAAACAACGAGGGAGAAAAATCGGAAAGGCGAGGGAGAGGGAGAAAAACGAAAGAAGGGGGAGGGAACGGCCAGAGAGTGAGAGAGACAAGAAAATAGAAAGAGAGAGAAAGAAAATAATTCAAGATTATACCAAGGAGTCAGCAAGAAGAGAGTCTGAGAAAGAAGAAAGGAGAGAAGAGTGGAAAAAAGAAGTCGAATGGGATCTAAAGAAGGTATGTGCACAAGAGAGAGAAGAGAGTGTAGAAAGAGAGAGAAAGGAATAGAGAGAGAAATAAAATAACGTAAAGAAAATTACAGCAAGGAGTCAGCAAGAAGAAGAGAGTCGGAGAAAGAAAAAACGAGAGAAGAGTGGAAAAATAAAGTCGATAGCGATCCAAAGAAGGTATGTGCACAAGAGAGAAAAGAGAGTGTAGAAAGAGAGAGAAAGGAATAAAGAGAGAAAGAAAAATAACGTAAAGTAAATTGCAGCAAGGAGTCAGCAAGAAGAAGAAGAGAGTCGGAGAAAGCAGAAAGAAGAGAAGAGTGGAAAAATAAAGTCAAAAGGAATCCAAAGAAGGCATGCGCACACCTTCGCATTGGCAAACCAGAGCGACATGCACGAGCGGGACTTGAACCAGAGTCCCGGAGGTTCCGAGCGACTCGTTGGCAGCGCTCTCTGGAAGGCGGCGAGAGCAACGGAGGCCGCGCGCGAGAGCAGAGGACGCGAGAGCGAAGGAGAAGCGATAGACTGCACATTTCCCTGGGAACTCGTTGCCGAGATAATCTCCAACAGTGGGACCGCCCCGTTCCCTCCCGCGCCGCCTCCCCTTTCTTTTATCCCCTCGTAAAATCGAAGTGCTACCTTCACTCTTTTTAATCAAGTTTTCGGTTCGCCGCAAGGTACCGGCGCAGCCACGGGAAATCTAATCCTACAAATATGTAAATTGTCGGGCTATATTCTTCTAGCTCTGGAAGATTAACATGCTTCACGGCAAATTGCAGCACTCTGCCTGTAGATTTGCTCGAACACTACGAAGGAGTTCGATGTAAAATGGTGTGTTTCTTGATTTAGAACTCTGAAAAATCGCACTTTCTTTTCATGTCAGCGCAATTTTTAAAAGCCCTGTCGTAAACTTGTTTTGCATTGCTGCGGCATAACAAGGGTATAAATTTAACGTTCCAAGGAAAATGTTAATGAGACATCCACATTACACGTTTCTGTAGTATCTTGACTAAAATGTCGCCAGTGCACTATCCTAATGAGAAGAAAACAGAATAGAAAAAATATATACAAATGTAAAGCACAAAAAAATATTGAAAATGATCAAGCTAGCGTTTAATCTTTTCTTATTCAAGCGTATAAATCGAACTAAACACTGCCCAGATCAAATCTTAGGATAGTTTTGTAACTGTCGAATGAGCAATCTGGTTTGTTTCACTGTCTGAAACAAGTTTATGGAACATTTATGCTGAAGTGTGAACGCTGATGTTGTACCAGAGGCTGTCGTGCCGGAAGTTCAGAGTTGGTTCCGTCTACGTAAAAATAATCGGCAATGTGAAAATTTGATTGAATAGCATAAAGTAAAAAGTGTTTGAACATAAATTTCTTTTATGTAATTTAATCGGAGGACAACGTAGAATCTAGGAAACGAAATTTAATGATATATTTGAATAATAATGGACAAAAACAGACGAATACCTAATGGAATCTGTCGCCTTTCGTAAGCTGTCGAACTATTGAGCTATTTGCCTGGATTTCTATATCCAATTAGCGGGTCCCACTTCTTAGTGCATTACGCCCGTTTAAGTTGGTTTTACTTCATGGCATTACCTTTCCATCTTCATTTCTGTTGTTAAGCTTGTAAAACAGTATCTTTGATGTTAGCTTTTGTCCTTAATACTTGGCATTCTCTTTCAACGAAACATGTAAAATATTTCTATTTGGCGCTGACAGCGTTGCAACTGTTTTTTGAGCGATTGTTAAGGACCATGTTTGCAATCCATATAATAATACCGGCAAAACATATCCTTTTATATTCTAGGTTGATTTTTTTGTTTCGAAGTACAAAAAGAGATTTCAAACTGTTTTTCAAAATTGCACAATTCTTCTTCTGGGTTCTTTCTCTGAATGGTTAGAGAATGTTGGTAGTTGGGCTAAATATACATATTCTTGCTATTTCACACTGGTTTCGAATTGTTACAGTTATCGGTTAGTCATTGGTCATTACTTCTGTTTTGCGATTTTTGTGCAACCCCCCGTTCGTGCAAGCGTTGTTTAGCATAGATAACGTCCTTCCGATGTTTCGATCATCTTTTTCCCGATCTTCTTCTGGTCTGCGCTGGGGGGATCGAAACGTCGGCAATTCTGTCTTCAACGCTGCGTCACCCTGACAGCCAAGATCTTCATGACTCTGGCCGCGGAAGCCTACGACTTCATTTAATCGGAGATTTGCTAGTCGTCAATCGTTTACACTTATGCTGGAAATTTTAGTTTGTATTTGAAAATGTATGTATGTATTTTTTAAAATGTATGTATGTATTTGTGAAAATTTTAGTATGTATACGAAAACACATTGAATTGAATTTGCCTTATTTTACGTGGCGAGACTCAGGCCATGAGGCCTGCTCTTCCGTCTGACCACGCAAATTCCGCTACGCTCCTTTCACCAACCATGGGAGAAAGAAGGTATTACTTGGGCGACGAAACAGACGATTTTGAATTTAGATCAGAGACGTCATTTAGGCTTGAGGATCTTTTACATGCAGTAAATCTACTACATGGGACAGGCGACTTTACTTCCCTTCAGAAGGAAGGCGTACGAAGGATTTTTTCACCCTTAAAAATCCACGACTTCGATCGGGTTCGAACCCGCAAACTTGGGTATAACAGTCCGATACGCTAACCGTTACACCATCGCCGCTGCACATGTCTAATAAGCCAGGGATAATTGAGAGAGAAGGGAGTCATATTATATGACTTCCCGATTTATTTGGATGAGATCTCCCTCTTGATCGGTTCTTATATTTCCCTGCTGGTTGAGTCAAATTTTGCTAAGTATATTTACAGTATTAAAATAGAGTCACATTGCCATGAACGGATATTAAGGGATTTGGTTCGCAAATAACCTTGATTTATAAAAAAAACATATCTTTTACTTTTTTTTCTCAATACGGAAACATAAATAAATTTTTTCATGGCATTCAGACCGAAATTATTTTACAAATAACAAAACCTTAACAAAAGGTATCTCTCTATGAAGTCAAAATATAGATCCATCTGATACAATGCATTGAAAAAATAACAAAAAAGACAAAAAATACATTTTCCTCTCTTGAATGAATTAGTACTTGATAGGATATCCCTTAGTTTTTAGTAAAGTCCGGCATCGTCTTCCCAATGAACTCATATAACGTTTGTAATCCTCTTATGAAGTTGAATACCATTCCATTAATGTATATGTATGCGATATGTAATAATGAAATTACATGCGATATGTAATAACATATCGTGAGGGGGAAGGAAAGCCCCTTGTAATAAAAAGAAATACATTTTGGAGGAGACGTAATTATGAATAGAAGTACTGTGACCTTTCCTTTCGACTGACGACCATCGAGTAGACAGCAACATATTTTGTACGTGGCGGATTTTCATTAGATGGAACGCGTGGTGGGTTATGTTGCTCTATATTAGGTAAGACAAAAGTCGAACGTACGAGGAGAGTAGGGTGGCATGATATTATCATTATTATATTCAGAACTATGACAAAAAGAATTTGAATAACATGAATATCACATAATTGTGGATTGAATAAAAACCGCACATGTCTACGCGAACGCAACTAGAGTAGGAAATAAGTCGTAACTTTTTTTCATTTTTTGAACATTTACGGTTCACGTTCAGTTATCTACATGAGCATGAATATGAAATTTGATAATGAAACTTTCCTTAATATTCAATGCAATATTTAATCTTCAAATACTGCCTTTGTAGGAAATTTGTCAATTTTTAACTGCTCAGAAAGAATATTGTGATTGTAAAAATGTGAAATTTCTAGACTGGATTATCAAGACCATTCAAATGTTGAAATACAACAAAATGCATAAGATGATATAAATGAAGACAGTACATCGTAGTAACACTGTATTGTTATCAATAATTTTTAATATATAATACATATTTTTATCAAGAATTTGCTAATGATCTTGTGACATGTAGCTAAAAATAAATAAATGATTGTTTTAAACATATTTTCTTGTTTCATTTTTATTGAGTAAAGTTATTTAGTAAAGAGTTGTATTACATCTATCTTAACCCAAGCCATTCAGATTTGGAATTATGTAATGGAATATGAGTGAATTTGCCTTTAGAATTCTGGATTTATTTTGTTACATTCACTATAGCTGATCTACTGAAATTGACCATAACACACGTTTTAGCTGTAAATAAAATTTCAATTATGTATCTCAAATGTTCCTTACCTGATACGTTTTTAACATGCCTTGTGGTAACAGGTTTTTAAATTTGACCTTGATAGTAATCTGTGTTGCCTTTACATTTTTCATATCGATGGATACTTGCTTTAGTTACACATTTCTAATTAATTTCTAATGAATTTATTCACCACGTTCACACCAAAATATATGCATTTACAATGTAATGATTTTGTGGTCAATAAAATTGGTTGAAAAATCAAACATTGTTTATTCTTCCACTGTTCCATAACTTTTGAAATTGTGTTTGCGCTATCAGATTCTTGTAAGGAAATATTGAGTTGGTGCAATTGCATAAGTGGATTGTAGTTCCTTAGAACTTAAAATTATATTTTTTCTTTTGAATAGTACCTATAATTTTCACTCTTTGAAAGTAGAACTGTAATCAAATAGAAACGTCATATATAAATAAGTTGGTGCGGGACTCGTTACAAACTTGAAAGTTTTTAAAATGAATAAGTTTCAATGTCTATTGCAAGTAATCCTTATAATTTTCTTCATCAAATGCTATAAAAAAATCAAATGGTATATGTTCAAGAATTTTTTTAGTAGATTCGTCGTCATTCAACGTTACATCTATATCACGAAAAAAGGAATTTATAAATTTGTTCTTTGCTTGCCAAATGTTCAAAAGAAATTTCAGATCCAGAAGTTACAAATTGTTATGAATATCGAAAGAAATCTCAGCCATGCCTTTTATTATTTTACAAAAAGCTAATACATTACTATTTATAGAGAGTAAAATGTACAGATTCATTTCAGTAAGGAACGTCTATATTAGACATGCATGATATAAATTTAAAAAAAAATAACTCATGTTTATTAGTTGTAAATTCCCAACTGTTCCTGTTCCTTGGCTCTACCTTGGCCGACCAGCGGTGACCCAGTCTTTCGGCCATGGGATAAAGGATTCGTGTAGTTAGTAGGAAGACATTACTTCATCTTACATACTATACCGTGTATACTAAACTCCCTAAGAAAATCGCATTAAAATTATAATAAACAATTTTAGTGAGGCCCTACCCGTTATTGCAAGTTCATACAATTATTGATTTAAATTCCGACGATCCGTGAACCGCAATACGACTTCGTACGCGTCATTCTAGTAGAATTACATGTGAATTATTCGTTTACATTAACACAGACGCGATCAATAGTATTTACTTCTACGAAAAACCATTCCTCTATCAAAAACGCACTCTGAGACTAACGTTTCTTATCTAAAAATTAATTACAAACATTTCTCTAAAAACTGCACGTCTGATTCGACGTCTTAGAAAATGAAGCGTATCTGCATAGGCAACACTTCCTGGTATTAGCTACTCCACCTAGACGGAGACGGATTGGCTTGATGGTTCACACAGACAGGTAATGGTTTATTTTCTGTTAAATTTATGGAGTTTTTTTACAACTGCCCGACTAGTCTGTTTTTACTACCGTCCAGTAGCAGTGCAAATTACAAGGTGGTGATTCTTTTTGAAAATATCAATCGCCATTTTCTACAAAATCGAGTAACTTAATTTTGAACAAATGATACTGTTCTCAGTCATGTAATTTACAAATACAATAAGCATGCTTGCATTACTATGGCACGTCGAAATAAATCCCGTACCTCAAGAAGTGTATTAACTGTCTAAAATAAGCATTTTATAGTGTGTAAAAAGTTGTTTAAAGAACTAACTCCTTTCTTTGATATTATTAATTCTTTGAAATTATGAATCCATAAATTTGAAAGCGATAGAATATTTTTTCAATGCGAATGTTGACACAATGAAAGCAGATTTTTCCACTTTTTCATTACTTGCTGTGTAAGGTAGGCGAGGAAATATGCAATTTTATAGTTCATTGCAATTAAAATGCATCTATTTTTTCGTTAAAAATTGTTACAGAAATGTTGAAAAACAACGATATAGTATGAAATTTGGTATATATATCAAGATTCTTTGTATATTCCTAAACCTTTGTGCATTGCTAAATAAAAAGAACTATTAAAAATCTCTTAAAATTCACTTGAAACATTCATATTAACATTCATTCTTGTTCGGGGTCTCTTTCCACCTCGATAAACATAACCATAACCATAACGGTCTGAAGTGAAATTCCTGAAACACTTCACAGATTTCATAATGTAGGAGCACATCTTCCGTTCACATTGAGCTTTCCTTCTCGTGCGCGATGAAGTCTTCCGTGGGCCCTGCCGGGTTCAAAGAGGCCAGCTGGAGGGTCGGCCGCTGCGGCGAGGGCGAAGGCGAGGGCACAGGCGAAGGCGAAGAGCTGCCGGCGGAAGCGCGCGAGATGGAGCCTCGCTGAAATGAGGTGCGGGATGGCGACATGCGGTTGAATGATCCCGCTGGTGAAGCGTCACCAGAAGAGTGCGATGGTGAAGGGTGAGATGGCGGTGTCCCGGCGCGGTCGGGTGAGATCTTCGAAGGTTCAGAATGCGGTGGCGTACTAGAGAGCTGTGAAGGCCCGGCGAGCGGGGGTGTACCAGAGGGCTGTGAAGGCCCGGCGAGCGGGGGTGTACCAGAGGGCTGTGAAGGCCCCGCGAGCGGTGGCGTACTAGAGGGCTGTGAAGGCCCGGCGAGCGGGGGTGTACCAGAGGGCTGTGAAGGCCCGGCGAGCGGGGGTGTACCAGAGGGCTGTGAAGGCCCGGCGAGCGGGGGTGTACCAGAGGGCTGTGAAGGCCCGGCGAGCGGGGGTGTACCAGAGAGCTCTGAAGGCCCCGCGAGCGGTGGCGTACCTAGAGACCTGTGAAGGCCCGGCGAGCGGTGGCGTACCAGAGACCTGTGAAGGCCCGGCGAGCGGTGGCGTACCTAGAGAGCTGTGAAGGCCCGGCGAGCGGTGGCGTGCGTACCAGAGACCTGTGAAGGCCCGGCGAGCGGTGGCGTACCAGAGACCTGTGAAGGCCCGGCGAGCGGTGGCGTACCAGAGACCTGTGAAGGCCCGGCGGGCGGTGGCGTACCAGAGACCTGTGAAGGCCCGGCGGGCGGTGGCGTACCAGAGACCTGTGAAGGCCCGGCGAGCGGTGGCGTACCAGAGACCTGTGAAGGCCCGGCGAGCGGTGGCGTACCAGAGACCTGTGAAGGCCCGGCGGGCGGTGGCGTACCAGAGACCTGTGAAGGCCCGGCGGGCGGTGGCGTACCAGAGACCTGTGAAGGCCCGGCGAGCGGTGGCGTACCAGAGACCTGTGAAGGCCCGGTGAGCGGTGGCGTACTAGAGAGCTGTGAAAGCCCGGCGAGCGGTGGCGTGCTAGAGAGTTGCGTAGGCGCGGCCGGTGACTGCGGCCGCGAATGTCCCGCCGTGAGCGCGATGGCTTCCGTGAGTGCCACTGTGCTGACCCCAGCAGAGTGAGTGCGGCGCCTGGGGTTTGGGAACTTCCACTTCCACCAGCCGCTCTGCATCGCCTGTGCAAACGCCAATAACGGATGTTTTCAGTCTGCCAAATTCAGCTGTTCCTAAGCTGTATACTTTTCTAAATACTGGAACTCTAGTAAGAAAAAAAATATGAATAGTAGTCCCAAAAAATCTCTGAAACTTCAGTTTTATAATATATCAAAAGAAAGTTATTTCGGAAAGAATCTTAAACTTCCATAATGGTATATCAAAG
The DNA here is from genome assembly GCA_011170035.1 of Teleogryllus occipitalis. Taxonomy (NCBI): domain Eukaryota; kingdom Metazoa; phylum Arthropoda; class Insecta; order Orthoptera; family Gryllidae; genus Teleogryllus; species Teleogryllus occipitalis. The sequence goes on along the minus strand of BLKR01012250.1, from coordinate 7,144 downwards.
AATATCTATTTTAACGTAATAAATTTTAGTTTTTAACTTTTTCTTTTGCAAACTCTCTGAATTGCAGTTGAGCAACGTTAAAATAAGTTATTCTTCTTAATGTTAACATTCCTCACGATTCTTGAAATTTATTTATGAATTCAATAGGGGTTTTTTTCTGAATAATATGACCTAGCAGGTTGTTTGCTGGAAGTATCTTACTTGCACGTCGGACATGTAGAATGCGATTTTAATTGGAATGATTTTTACGAAAACGTATGCGAAAACTTAACAAGCAAATAAGCTGTTATTAGACAAGTTTTTAAAATACATTCACCCGAATAAAGAATTTCTCGAAGTAGCATTAACTATTAAGAGAACTAGTCAATGTTTGAAGTTCTAACAAAAGCCACAGTTTTTCCTGATTTTATACTGGACAAAAACTTTGATTGATAAAGCAGTTTGTTTTCGTCTGTTCAACTTTGAACAGAACTATTAAAACTATGATACACTAGAAAGCAAATGATAAGATAATTTCTCGCACAAATGCTCTCTGAATATAAATTCAAACACAGGACTTTTTCCTTTTCAAATACCATTGGATTTTGCTGATTTGACGAGCAAAACGACCCTTCAATTTGTCAAATTTGTGAAATTACCTAACATATTGCAAAAACTCATCTTAGGCTTAAGTCATCTTGCACCAATGCAAACACAGAAAAAAACTAGTTCATGTTTTCAAATAATAGCTAAATAGGGAAGCAACTTTTGTTGGTAAAACCTCTAGTAGCTATGTCTAACTGGCGGAATATGAAATTACGCGTAGTGAATTAAGTTAGTTCGACGAAAGGAATTTTTTAATTCGCTATCGCCTGAGAAGTTTATTACGTCGGCCTATGTAACGATTCAACTTCGCTGGCAGGATTGCCACAAGGTTAACTTAAATTTATAAACAAATATTGTAAACTAACTTTTGATTGTTAAATGTTACGATAGTAACAGGAAGTATTGACATTGAATTTGAAGGCTGTTGAGATTAAGAGAGAAAAGGAAAGAATGTTGATACAAAAATTGAAATAAGATTTGTATGCATCCTTTGAAGGTTAAATAAATTTTTTTTAAAAAGAAACTATCTCATGTGTTATATGAAGAGTGAAGAACGTCACTAAAAATATTTGAATTAGCGACGATACAACATAAAACAAGGATGCTGTATGGATGTATAAATTTGTAACGTCAAATTATTAAGGCAAGGCAACATGGACGTTACACTTATCTAAAGCAGTCAGGGCCAGCACTCACCGCGAACGGCTTTCGAAGGGTGGACCTCGAGCTGGAGGAGTCCGATGAAGAGGCATCGTCATCTGCCGCCTGGGGCCGTCCAGGGTGCGAGGCGGCGGGCACATACTGAGGCGGCGCCGACTGCGCCGTCTCTGGAAAGAAGAATTTGATCACATGAATTATCAACGCCCATTGATGATCTATTGAAGGCAGGTTAACGCGGCTTGGTCAGCAGAAATAAAACAATTTTACAACATTGTTGTTTGCCGACGTTTCGGAAAATATATTTTCATCCTCAGGACTTTCAACCTCCAACAAAGTTTATACATAATTAAATGATGGGCTGCATGGTTTTTAATACACAATTTACACACGTTGTTGGTGGTTGAAAGCCCTGAGGATGGAAATATATTTTTCGAAACATCGGCAAACAACCATGTTGTAAATTATTTTTATTTTTATGACTATCCCGTTAACTTGCCTTCAAGAATTTGTACACCTTCAGAAATACGCCATTGAACTTAGAGATTATCTTGGTGTTTCACCGAGACCATTTTTGTTAATCCACGTCCAGACATCAAATTCAAGTCTTTTAGGATTCAGCAGTTTTCGGATATCGTATAAAAAGAGAAATACGATGTTTGAAAACTGTATTTATCAGCAGGGATAAGCGTCTCTATAATATATTGTCACGTAAAACGTGGAAAGAAATGGAGATTATCTCACTGTGGAAATTAGCTCTTTATTTGTCACTGAAGATATAAAGTACATTTGGCTTTATTCGTACTCAAACATGGAGATTTACTTCTTACATCGAGAGAACGGAGTGTGTCTCATTAGATAAATACGATTGTGTTGTTTTTTACGTTATGCTAATACGTTTAGGAGTCAGCTGATGCATTTCCATGCATATCCAGTAGATGATGAATCTCCAACGTTAGGCTTCCGCTTAAAGAATATCAACCTTTAGAGTCTACAATGCATACTTTCCTTTGGGGCTTATAATATTTCGTTCAGCGATCTGGTAGCGTACATCGAGAATTCGTTGCTAAGGTATGTTAAACGCCAAGAATCCTTTTATACTATTTTATGTTGAATAAAAATATTAACGTGTTGAACTACCTCTTATAGGGCAAGAGTATTTCAAAGCTGACGCACCTAGTGATTTATTATACGTATGGAAAGTTGGATCAGAATGAGGTGTGTTTAAATGAAATTACTTTTGTCCACCATTCAGAAAATGTAATAGTGCAATGTATAAAATAATGGTGTGAAAAAATAATATTTGAAGAAATATTTCAACACTACTACTTTAACTTCGATGTCTTGAATTCATCATATTGAACACCAATTTTACTTTTTTAACATTTTAAAATAATTAAATTATGGATAAATAAATATTAGTTTTAGAATATACAAGATACTGTTCAATTGTTAAATAAGCAATTAATTTGACCATAACCACGATAAAAACCACCATATTTACGACAAAACTATAGGTAATATTAATGAGAATATCCATATTTAATTCAATGTTGCCAACATTTCAATACAATCGGTTCAATTATGTTCTGAAGAAAATATATTAGTTCACCGCAATGATCAGGCCTCACGAAGTTCCAAATTTACTTTTCTACGTACGTTATCAATCGACATTTCTGTAAAAAAAGTCTAAACTGAATTGTAGAAATGGAGTTAACTTTATATTCAAATCGGGGCCAGATATAATTTCAGAATCTGAAATAATTTCTCATTAAACTTGCCAATTCGTTGCGCTGAATCGTCCTCTGTTGGCTGCTGCGACACAGAAACGTGTGGACGGTCCAAAACAGTTTGAATCATTTTCCAGAGGAACCTTGAGCCCCAATGTATGAAGATTCCAGCAGCGCGCGTTAGCTCCAAGAAATCTGTGATGATTTCGAAGAGATGACTCGCTGCGCCTGTACTCGCCCATTCCATCAACTCCAAGGTTAACTCCAGCATCATCACCATCAACATTAATTTGAGATAAATTACATTTCTGTGGGGAGTAAAATAGTTTTTATGAATTCTAAATTTAAGTACTATTCAATAATTCCACGCATTATGCATGACTTTGAAACTAACTTCATATTACAAAAGTTTTGATGTTATAATCGTCCAGAAAAATTTTCTGAGCACAAGATCTATGTTGGAATCTCAAGTTCATTTCTGAATAATTTTGTTTATTTGAAAAGAATACATTTGAAAATGTGTATCAAAAATTCTGTATTTGACAAGCTATACCAAAATTAAATCAAAATCGAATATTTGAAGCAAGTATTTTCTGCATGTTCTATGTTGAACAGTCTTACGTTTGGAATTTTGAACTATACAGTATTTGCCATTACTACAGGGAAATATTTAATTTTTAAGTAATAATAAATATCTGCGCTTCCTTCATTTACAATCATAACCACTTCACAGTTCAAATCTGAACGAGAGAAGCGTTCATGGTTTCAAGTTTCAAATTTTTTTATTTCTGATTCCATCAAGTGCCTCAAACCTATATTGAAACTGTCTCTTCTAACAGTTCTAGACTTCCATTAGAATTGACAAAACTTCGTGAAAGAAAAGTGTCCACTTGCCTCCATTTTACATAGAAACCTGGATCTGGCTGATTTTCAGGTCTTCGGATTATAAAGATCCTTTCGCGCAATAATCTCATTTGCACGGCTGTTGTTGTAAACAGAAGGGTGACGAAAATCAGCATTAAGGTCAGTGGAGCCGAGAAATATATAAACCTGTCAGATTTTACGATATTTCCTGTTAAGAATACAGAAAATATTTAAAATTAAACCCATGAAGAATATAATCGGTGACAAAATAATTTTGTACAATTCATACAAGTTTAAAATATTTAAATATAAGACTATAAAATATGTTAACACATTAAAATCTAAAAATGTATATTAATTATCAAAATGGAAGTTGAGATATATTTGCCAACCTGCTTCATCAGAGCAAGTTTTCGGGATGGGAACAGTAGGTCGCGGGCTATCGCGTGGTAGTTCGGGAGGCCCGCGAACGAAGTTGGTAAAGGCAATGAAGATAGCTGGGACGCCCCATGCATACAAGCTGTAGAAGGCGCAGAGAATACGCTCGTACCTCACACGTTGATCTTGAGGTAAAGCATTAATTAGTTTCCTGCGACAAGATCATAGATATTTTTAAAGGATCATTGTGAACAATATTTACCTTTTAAGCGTTTTTTTATTGTTGTATATTTGAAGTGTCGTGAATTATAAATTTAATTGATGGACGAACAAACGTCGCAAAGGCACTATTACCAAATTCTCACCTAGAATCCAGTGCTGCGTTAAACGAAGCGATGCTAAGCCATGTCGCTGCACTCAACGTGAAGTAATACATAATGGAACCTGTCACAAAACGAAATATATTAGCTTTAAATCGCTTTCTTTCTAATATTTTTGAGATCTTCAATGTCAGAACCGCCTAATGCTTCTTTTAACATTTGATGCAGATTTTATTGTAGCTTTATCCCTTGATCAACCGACCGCTTTTAACGCCTTTTGGTATTTAAAATATTGTAAGTATCAAGCGCCATTAAAACTGTTCAATTGAGCGTTAAGGTTATTTTCCAGGTTTATCTTCAAAATCTTATTTGGGTAGAAGAAATTATTTTCAAAACCTTTAAGTTTACCAGCATTTATTAAAACTTCGTTAAAATGGTATATGTAGTTTGAAAACATAAACTCACCTATGGTACTGCAAGAAAAAGGTGGTTCTTCAAGCCTCAGTGTACTGACCAGCATCACGTGATAGAAAAGAAGCGAAACGAAATAGGAGCCGAGTGAAAGTAAATGAACTCTGGACCGCACTTTATGGCAAGTCATCGCTACGATCGAAATCGCCAACATCATGGTGGCTATTAAGTGCAAAGTGGCTCTACGATATATGAAAACTTCGACTGCAGGCGCCCTAGAGCACGATGCAACCGTGTGCTTAAGCGGCGCTGTGTCCTGCCACAGGAAGTCGGTGCACGCGTCGTTGTCCTCAAAAACACGGCCTTTCGAGGTGGCGAACCACGATCGCACATAGTTCTGGAACCAGTGCTTCTCGACTTTGTGCCCTAAGTTGAAGTCACATTTCGGAATTTGTCCTTCCAAAACTGCGTAGGTAATTTCTTCCGCTAACTGTAAGCCAGTAGTGGGAAGCTTCCACTTTGAATCTCTGTGTAGTTCGCAATCTGCATCAGATCCTCTGAATCGAAGGACCCAATCAATGGCACAGCATTTTGGGATGCATCTTATTCTCTCGCACGGGCAAATCATAAACACGTGTGGACTTTTCAGACCTTTAGCTATATCAACGCAGTATTCGCGATTTGAAAAGGGTATTTCTACAATTTGACCTCCTGTAGTTGCGGCCATGAAGATAAGAGATCCTTTCTGACCAATGTAATAACGATTTGTTTCACTACTACTAATAAACAGAGCGTACTTATTGGAGCAGAGAATTTTTTGTGAATATATCACCCAGAGTTTATAAGTTCCTCTTGCGTGAAACTCGTATGGTAGCCACTCGAAGTCAGTAGGTTCCGCGGGGTATCTGTTCAAAATGTCTTCTACTCGTTCGTATTTTTCCTTTGACACTGTAAACCCCTCTATAGGTTGACAAATGCCCACGCCCTTGTTGTCAAACAGCAAATATTCTCCACGGGCACAACATTTTTGAGCTAGAATTTCACGACTCCCTTCACCGATATTTCCCTCAACACTTCGTAACATGCAAAGAAATACTACTCCAATCCACATTCTTGCTCTTGGCTAGCAAACTTTCGAACTCAACACCGATTTAACACTTTCACATGCCAATCTCCGTCTCGGTCAAACTGACAAGTCGACTACTCGAGCTGGTCTGAGACTGAACGACTAATGCTATTTTCGTGGGGAAGAAACTTTATGACGTAATTCGGTGCTTGTGACGACATTCTCGTTGATTGGTTGTTACCTTCACTTATTCGATCGTGACTTATATTTTGCTAGGAAAGAGGGCAGTGTGTTCGTGGTTTCTCAATAGTCAACACCGGCCGGAGAATGCTGAATGGTTACTTTTTAAATTAATTGAAATTGGAGATATAATAAATTAATGAAGGTTAGTATACATTGATCTTTTCCTAATTAGAGTTAAATTGAATGTTATATGAAACGTGAGCAGAACAAATGTAGTGACTATTTTTGATTACCAGTAGCCTTTTAAAGTATAATTTACCTTACTCATAAAAATACGTAAGTAAACACAGCCAATTGCATACACAATGCAATATATCCACGCTACCTTGACCCCAAAAAATGAGAACGTGTACATTATGACGTGGAATTGATAATGGTCGAAAGTTCAAAATGTTTTTACGCACATTAAATATCAGGAAAATGTCTGAAACATGTTTGTCACAGTACGATTTGGATAAGTTATTTTGACTTGTGTTAGAAATCGTTCTTGTTGTTTCTGTGCAATTCAAATGACAGGAGAAACGGAAAGTGGCCGTAAATTAAAAATTACTATTAAAATGTTTGCCAAAACGCAAAAAAAATTCTAAAAATAGCAATAAAACTGGAGGGAATTATGTGTTTAGAAAATGGCGGTAAGAGCGGGTCCCTGTATCCCTCAAAAGTTTGCGGAGGGCCCAAGAGTATGACGTAAGGATGCAAATGACCCAATATTATATTCCCCATTCGCCATTGTTGAAAACAATTGAGGCTTTGATAAGCCAAGGGAGCTAATTTTAAAAAAAGTGTTTTCGGGAAATCAATAATAACTGTATGAATTCGTATTCTTGACATACAACCAGAGCCGTCGTTAGGTAGACGTTACAACTACTTGAAAGATGTTTGGAACATGC
>BLKR01012249.1:0-21702 GCA_011170035.1 Teleogryllus occipitalis | reverse complement strand
TTTGTTAAAATAAACATGATTTTTCTTTTTGATGATCAGTGTAGTCTTTAATTCTGTAGAAACTGTAATGCAGCAGAATATATTTTACTTTTAGCTTAAATTTGTGTACCAACTTTAATCGTTTAACGTCATCTGGCAAGGTGTTATAAAGTAACGTGCATGTACGTATTGTATGTGGATTTCTTGTACTGAGCTGTTGATACAGACACTTGATGAACATGATTTCTACGTCGAGTGTTGTAACTATAAATATCAGTATTACATGAAAATATGTTTCCACCGTTAAGTAAATCAGTTTTGACAAATACTACAGATTCGTAAATAAATAGGCAAGGCAATGGGTGAGATTCCAAACCCAATGAAAAGAGGCTTGCAGGGATCACGTGGATGGCATTTTTTCATTATTCGAATAATTTTCTTTTGCAATCTAAAGGTTTGGGTACTACAGGATGAGCTTCCCCAGAATATTTTGCCATATCTCAGGCGGGAATGTACGTTTTCAAAATACACGCAACAACTTCTATGAAGACTGACAGAATTGGAAAGAATTCTGATTGCGTAACATAATGAACATAATTTAGTGTTTAATTCTGATATATGTACATTCCATTTGAAGTCTGACTGAATTGAGAGAACTAGAAATTTGTTACTTTAACATCAGCTATTTGCATATTGTTCATTTTCAATGGAGCATGCGATTGACAATTTGAAATGCAAAAATGCATTGAAGCAGTTTTTCCTTCGTTAACTATTAATTTGTTATAACGAAACCAATTTGAAACTTCTGAAATTGTAGTATTTATTGCTTCTTTTTTGCAAAGAACATTCATGTTATCGGCAAGCAACTGTTTTCAGCAAGCATTTTTAATAAACGAGGGCATATCGTTTACATATAATGGAAAGAGGATAGGACCTAGGATCGAACCTTGCGGAACCCCATGCTCAATTGGCAAAGAATTAGAAAGATTGTTTCCTATATTATTACAGTAATATAGATACATTTCTGGCTCTCATAGGCAACCAATCTTTACAAATGAGGTCTCTGCAGAGAGCGAATTTCTTTGAACGTGAATAATTGCACTTTCATTTTAAAAATATGAAGGATTTGTTTATTTTAAAAAAAGCAGCTAAATATTTATGTTGAATGCAACCCGCAATACACGGTCAAGTATATTGTTAAATAATTCGTGTACATTCTAGAGAACTTAAACTTAAAATATTGAGGACAGAAGCTGTCAAGAAACGTTTCCCGCACCCTAATCTACAGGATAAGATACTTTTGGACATTTAATTACATTTTTGCTGGTCCGGCGTTTATCGATATTATCAATACCGACTATATTACTCGGCGCTGGAGGCGATCTTTGTTCGTAATATCACGTTTAGAAGGCTTGGATTTCTCTAACTTATATGTATGTTTTCTATGTACACTGTGGTTTATGCCGATTGATGAGGTTTATTTGCATAATCATTAATTCAAGATTACGCAAATAAACCTAAACATTCTCACGGCAACAATTAGACGTATTAATAATTGGTTGATGCCTATGAACACTGCTTTATATGTGCCTATGCAACCGTTCATTTATTGAATATAAGTATTAACATTCTTTTCTTTTTGTAGAAGCTTTGTGATATAACCCACAATATTCATGCACTTGGTTTTGTACCACATCATATCTACTAATCACTAAAAATTAATAAACTAAATTGTGCTCATTTTATTCTTATTCAAAATTTTTATCTCTTTGTATTGCTCACCCCTCAAATTTGAAACTCTGCTAATTTAATTCAATTTACATTCATGAGCAGGACAGTTCAAGAGGGGAATTTTTTTTAATATGAATTAAAAATTAAATTTAATGAAAGCAAAGGTCTATATCTCTTTCACAATTTTGCACATATTTTCTGGTGTGGTTGATTTTAAGGACCTACGTCATTTAAGAGAAATAATTGTTTGATCTTGTTTATTCGATTTCATTTCTTTGAAGGTGGGTGCACTTCACTTTGATAAAAGGGATTATATTATGATGAAAAGTCGCGAAAGGAGCTACAGAGTACTATGGGACGACCAAAATTCAAGGAAGGAACCATTTCCACGAAATTTCCAGGGTGCTCTGCGTGTGAATCTAATAGATAAGGCAGAAGCCTCAAGACAATTTGAGAAGCACATTATCAGAGAGCTTAGAAACTAAATCAAACTGTGATGGAAAGAGAGCTCTTACATCTTTTGATGTTCTTTTTCAGAAAAAAAAAGGAATAATATGAGCAAAAAATGCACGATTGCGTACAGTGCAGAGTAAAACTGTGTCTTGTTTGAATGAGATTATATTTCACATGTGCCAATATTTTCTGTATTAGCAGTGATTCAGTGAAATTTTCAAGTCAACGTGTTCAGTTGCCTTGAAAAGGCTGGGAAGAAATACTTTCTCTAGAGTGATTAGTAATTTCAACAAATTAATTTATATCTTGGACAAGTTGAAGCATTTACAAAAAAACTAGGAGGACTATTCTCTTAGTACATTTAATACTACCAATGCTCTTTTGACCACGATAGTAAAAGATCCAGATGTTACATGCACGCAAGTTAAATTTATGAATTAACAGATCGATTTATTAATCAGTAAAAATATGTGGAAATATATTTACTACAGCATATGATAGTCCAGATACTGCGTCTTCGTCTCATGTTTTATTGTATATATTAAATAAAATGCTCTCCTATACTATTTCAGTATTATAGATGAGTTTTGAGAACACGCAACCGATCGTCATAAATGAGGTCTCTGTAGAAAGAAAACTTCACGGAGACGCGACGTTTTACACTTTGGCATTGAAAATATGAAGTATTTGTTAAAAAAATTAATCTAAATATATATGTCAAATACATCACGCAACATTCGGGTGGCATTATTAAAATTTATTTAGTTAAATAATTTCTAGGAGAAGCGTTCTAGAGCCTCCAAATCTGGAAATTTGAAGCCGAAGGCCACAAAGAAACATTCCTCGCAACATTATCTATAGGACGAGAGCTTCTTGGACATTCTATTACATTTTACTGGTCAAGCGCTTCTCGATATTACACCATCTGTTGAGAGACGAACAGAATCTACAACTGTATGTGAAATAGGATAATGGATCACGGGATCGGTCAATTAATGAATTGCATTAGTTTGCCAACGTTTCGGAATATTTAATTCCTTCATCAGGGCTAACAAAAAAACACAATCACAATAAATAAGGACAAACTCTTCTGAACAACATAAACAAGAAGTCCATTGATTATGCAACATCGTTAAAAAAAGAAACTAGAGACGCTACAGAATGACACGGACTTTCTCGTAGTGTTTTCTAATTTCCTTTGTGTGTACTAGCTTTGTTGTCCATTCCCTTGCCAGCTGCCATTTATCGCCACCGAGAGTACATTTTTTTAAATTTTCTCAATCTTTCGCTTTCCTATTAATACACCGAAATATTACTTAACGAATATATCAGAAGAGTAAAACTTGCAAAGTGGCGTTTAAGGGTTGCTATAAATGCTAAATTTGAAGCTCTTTCTCGCGAGAATCTATTGAGTTTTCGAAACATTTCATTTAAAGTCATTTGAAGCACTTTCACCCTCAAATGCAATAATGTATACAAATCGATCGACACGTGCATATTAATGGTGAGACATATTTTTAAAAAATTACATTTGTGAAAAAAAACAAAAGAAAATGAATTTTAAACATGGCCATTACTACTATCCGTTTCTGAAAATTGAGAATTTTGAGCTGTTTAACACAAAACTGTTACGTTCTCGAGAATCTTTATTTGACATTTTTTAAAGCACATTACTCATAAATATAACAATGTGAAGAAATGACCTCCAATATTACCGACGTGGGAAAGTCAAAAAAATATTTTTTTGTAATTTTTGAAAAAAACAAAAGAATAGAGCAATATGATGTTTATGTCATCGAATAGGGTGCATTTGGTACTACTCCTACCAAACATTTAAAGAAAAATTTGAAGCCGGTTTTGAGAAAATCTTGTTTTTGTAATTTTTTAAAATTACAAATATTGCACGCTCTATAGCACGAAAACTACTAGAATTTTTAAAAAAGGCTGCACGATTTCAGTGAAAGAACTATTTATGACGAACAAATTTCATTTCAAGGAAAATTCTGTGTCTTCAATTTTATAGTTGTAGGAAGACGCCGGAAAAATCCAAACTTTTGCAATTTTCAAAAATTGAGAGTTAACCGTGAAAATGTGACCTATGCCACAATTATAAATGTATTTTACTCTCTTCTTACAAAAAAATTTAAAGAAAAAATTTGGAGCCGATTTTGAGAACATTTTAAAAATGTCCGGGGGGCTTCATGTAAAGTACCACCAAATTTTAAAGAATGTTTTCCCAAATTTCAAAGCCACAACTAGAGTTAGATGGACAGCGGTTTCTTCAATTTGGAAAAGATCGTACGTGTGGTTTAGGCACTAGGTTTGTTCACATAGGACAGACAGTAAGACAGACGGCCAGGCGGACGGACGATCGGATGTTTGGACAAAAAAAACACTTTTTAGGTATCAGGGGACCCCGAAACGTATATTTCCGTTGAAATCTCGAAAAATGTTTTCTGCAGCATTTCATAACTTTCCCTATACTACGTATATTACTTCCGTATATACGTATGTATACGAGAAAGTAAAACTGGCAGTTTCCGTAGATTTTGATTTTCTAAATCACTGTTGTGAGTCTAAGAACGCTTCGTTTTTCCTGAGAAAAGTTTCCACTCCAGTGTAGAAAAGCCTCTCTAATATTTTTGACAACTTTGACAAAAGAAAAATTGGCCGATAATTTTGAATTTCCTTTTTAAAAAGTATCTTAATTTTTGCTGTTTTGAAAATATCTAAAAATAATCCTGTGCATAAAGAAGCATTGAAAATGTGAGTTAACCTGTTTATAAAGTCAGGTGCACAAGTTTTTAATAAACAGTCCGGAAATTCATCTAAACTAGATGAATATTTACTTTTTAGTCTGACTATTCTGAAGATTTCATTGGAAGAAGTTTCGAAATAAACGCGTCGGAAATTTTTTGGGAAGCATATGATGTTGATAGCCGCAATCCTAGAAAAGTGTTGGTTGAAGAGGTTTGCTACTTTTTCCTGATTACGTACAACGGGGAGAAGCGTTTTCTGGGTAAGTTTTCTTAAATTCTGGGATCCCTACCTTAACCCGTATGCAAGGTGAATTCTGAAAACAGATAGAAATGAGAATTTTGATCAGAAACATTCGCTCCATTGTAATGAAAACTATTTGCAAAGTCAAATAAACTATATAATTTGGCTTTTATCTCTAATTGTGCCCTTCGTGAAGGAATCGTCTCCCTGCCATTAGAACATGGAGAACGATAATTTGAAGAACTATATTATCCACAGAACTCTAGAATACCTGCACAGATAGTGAAGTTACACTTATGTACAGAAGTAAACAAGTGGCCGTCTCAGCATTTTGCAACAGGGAAACTGGACGAAAGACCTGACAGAGATGGAGGCATTGATTCAGAATTTGAGGTACAATACTTTTTACAGGTTGTTTAGAATTATACAGTTCAAATGATAATTAATACATTCAATATCATTGTTGACATGAATATTACTATCCTTTTTGAAGCTATGTATAGTCTTTAATAACATAGAACCAGTTATGCAGCGGTAAAGATTTTACTTAAACTTGTGCATCGACTTTAATCGTTTAATTTCATCTGCCAATATGTTGTAAATAGGTGGGCTAGTTTTGGAAATCCTCTTTAAGCAACGAAAACAAGAAAATAGAATATAAGTTGTAAATAGTGCTGTGGATTACTTAAATAAATGTAGAGAATCATTGATAACGCGTGTGGCAGAACCAAATTGATATCTTCAGGGTCCGTAAGCATATAAGAGACCCTATAATTGTAATAAAATATTAAACATGTGTAATCAAAGTTACCAAAATAATCCACAATCTTTGCAATTTAAACACTTAATACTAAAATATATTTATATATTTATGAACTGATATAAACATGTGTTCAAATAATGATTGGGGGCCCCTATCAACGGGAAGTGTAAGCGTGTATTTAGTCTGTTTACGCATTAATCCACCATTGGCTGGAGGCGAAGGTTTAAACAAAACCAAACACATTGCAGATTGTGCTGTAGAATTGGGCAGGATGTGCTCTTGAATCTTAATAACTCATTTCTCAAGGTTATTGCTATATCGTTTGTAAACCCCTAGGAACGCGTAATATACAAATATGACCATTCAATCCGAGACATCTCTTTCGACATCTACATCTACTTGCTCTTTCTTTCCAATGAATACCGAGAGTTTCTCAAAGCAGTAAAGAGCATGAAGAGTAGTTCAGACTCCGTCTATTCATAGTAGATGGAGGAGAAATAATGAATGCATGTATACACCATCTTCTGAGCTGCGAATGACTGCATTGACACGAACTTCTAGAGTAAAATATGCTTTATATCCTCGTCTGAAAGCTGGAGAGCCATAGAATGAATTTCTAAGAATCAAAGCTAGTCTCGTAAAGTGCTTTTATACAGCTGTCCTTTGTGGCTCGCCTGAAAAGGATTAAGCATGTTTTCTCAAAAGGGTAAGGAGAAGAACTGATATGTAACCAAACAGCCGAAGCTTGATCTTTATCTATAGTTATAACAAGTAATTTGTATTTATACCGACGCCAGCAACAGTGATCGATGAGACTGTTTCGCGCTCTGTGACGCTAGAGTTCCCATGACCGCGGTTTCGTCCCCGCTCAACCCCACCCAGGTGCGAGAAATTTGCCAGATGTCATCGACAAGTCAGTTACGTTTGCTGAAATCGAATTCGAAGGTAGACGGCACTGATCAGCAGTTGCATGGTTTTCCGACCACTTCCAGGCAAATTCCTGAGCAACACACCAGAATACAGGCTGCGGGACGCGTGTGATTCTTCCTTCCCTACCATGTTTCCATTCCCATACTTAGGGCGAGTGATGGACAGATCATTAACCTCGCACGACCTTTCCCACTGATGTAGACAATCTTTGACAAGCTTCAGAAAGTCGATATACAGCGTACATACTGTGTATTTCTCGAGACACTTTGTGACTTGTGGTGGGATAACTGGATTTTTTTGAATGCATTTTGTACTGTCCATCTATCCAAAGGTAAGCATAATCAACATTAGAAATGCAATAAGGCATAAATGTTTTGTGTTGATCCAACTTAATTTTAGTCTTAATATTTTTATTCAATATTGAATTATTTTTGTTATTTTTATTTTAATAGAGGAGAAGAAGATTAAGTATGAAAAATGGTCGAGTTCCAAGAATGCGCAAAGTATGGAGGAATATAAAACCCAACGAAATACAGTTAGAAACATGATAAAGAAAGAAAAACAACAATCATGGGAGCGTACATGTCAAGAAGTAGAAATGGTATGTAGATGGAACTAAAACAAGCGAAATTTGGAAGTTCATAAAACAGGTCAAATCTCCCCAAATGGAAAAAGTCCGCATACAAAGTATATCTGTAAGTAGATGGAAAGTGTACTTTAGAAAATTACTGAATGGAGGAAGATCAGATTTTCTTGGAACTACAGAGAGAGAAAAAATATCTCCGGCCAGATAAATTACAGTAACCGAAGAGAGGGTTAAGAGATGTATCAAAGAAATGAAGGGCGGTATGGCTTCGGGACCAGGAGAAATCCCAAGCGAATTTATCAAGAATGGAACACCAAAGCTAGTGCGGATAATGAAGAAGCTAATTAATAAGTGTATAAATAATGGCGATATAACAGATGACTGGAAAATGGCATATATTACACTAATATATAAGAAAGGAAGGAAAGACATGTGTGAAAATTATAGATAGCAGTGACAAACACGTTCAGTAAGGTATATAGAAGAATGTTAGGAGAATTAATAGAAGGGGAATACAAGGAGTTCGAAGAAGAAGGGAAAGAAGAAGATCAACAACAACAACAACAACAACAACAACAAAGTGATTTTAGGGCGGGACGATCTTGTATAGATAACCAGTTTTGTATGTCCCAGGTGATGCAAAAGAAATGGCAAACGGGAAGAGAACTTCATATGGTCTTCTTTGATATAGCAAAGGCATATTCTAGTGTACCAGTCATAAAAATATGGGAAATTATGATTAATTGTAATGTAAATAAAATGTTAATAAATGCGGTGAAGGAATTGTATATAGATCAAAAGGGAAAGGTGAAAGTTGGAAAACAGATGAGCCAAACATTTCCTATATCAAAAGAGCTACGGCAAATATGCTGTTTGTCCCCCATTCTCTTTAAAATATATGTTAATGTGGGTTATAGGTATGGAAAAGAAAATGTGCTGGGATGGGAATACAACTTGATGATAACACAACACACTATACCCCACAATTCGCTGATGATCAGGTGCTGATGGCGCAAGAACAGAAAGATATTGAATATATTATTAGAAAGATAAAAGAAGATTATGAGAAATGCGGACTAAGCCTCAACCTAGAAAAAACAGTATACTGGACACCAGGCAATATACATGACATGGGAATAACAATAGGTACTCGTAAACAGGATTTTTATGGACAGGAATGTGAAACCCGACTCATTAAAGGAAGAAAAAATTTAATAGCCCTAAATCCAGTGATCTGGGATTCAAATATACAAAAGAAAACGAAAATTAGAATATATAAATATATGATTGAAAGTGTTACATTGTTTGGAGCAAAAATATTGCAACTTCCAGAACAACAGAAAAGAAAATTGAGAGTTCTGAAAATTGATTTCGTCCGAAGAGCGGCAGCAATATCTAGAAGGGAAAGAATTAGAAATGAACAGGTTAAGGCGATAATGAATCTGCAACATGATATTTTAGAGGAAATTGAAAAGAAACAACTCACTTGGTTTGAACATGTACAGCGAATGGATGAGAAAAGACTCCACAAAAAATCATTACAATGGCAACCAAGTGAAAGGAGAAAACGAGGAAGACAAAGACCAGGTGGAACGACCAGATCAGAAAGATAATCGAGAAGTGGAAATTACCTCCTGATTCCTGGAAATACAGAAAATACTGGAAAAGATGATAGGCGCTGGAAGACGGAAGTAGCGGTTAAGAAACTGGCAAGAAGAAGAAGAAGATTTATTTCTATGTATTTATCTATTTAACAATATATTTATATATTTAAAAAAATATGTTTCCCTTTAGGAATTTGCAAGATAGCATTCCAATATTTATGTGAATGCAAACAAACCGAGCAACCTCAATTGGTATAGAGCTTAAAATTATGAAAGCAATTATTTAATATTTCTAATCTCTTTTAAAATACCACGAATATATATTTTCATCTTATTGTATGGTTGTTGTATGTCACGATAAAAGACTCCCAGCCCAGTCATTTCTTTACATTACTTCAGTTATTGGCACATAGTTTTATTTTAAAAACATTATCCAAGGAAATACACAATAAATAAATACAAGGAAAAATTGGACGATAATCCCAATCATTTCGTTTACATTGTCTCAGTTATATCTAATCGTGTAAATGCATTTTTTCATCAAATATTCTCATAGTTATTAAGAATGAAATAAAAAGTGACCACCTACGAAATTTGTCATATGTAAATGCTAATATATAAATGCATATATAAAAGCTATCTTACAAATTTCTAAACTTTTTCACAACAATAAACATTGTAACAATAAACTGTTGTCACTATCTTGTCCTGCATGATCAATGGATCAATTTATTGCATTACTCCAGCAGTAATAGAGTAAAAGGGTAAAAAATGAACAAATGATTAAAAAGTAATAAATGTCCAGAATTTAATTTTCTACTGAATTGAAACAGCGTGTCTACATCTTTCGAATCTGTTACTCTTTTTTCAAAAGTAATTTACACAAAGGAGGGAGAACATATAGCACGTGGTATAGACTGATGAATGGTTGATCAGGAGTCAATCAGAGGTACGCAAGAAATCTCCCACAACTATATTTAATAGCTTACCAGTTTCAAAATTTAAGGTGGATACACAGGTCCAGATGTCACGCAAATTTTTTTAGGCAAAAATATTGCCATTCAATGCAACAAAATCTCAAAATCTTATTGTTAGTAGAAAATCGTATTCATTTCATAATAATGGCCTAAATGTATGCGTAAATATTGTATTTTTATTTAAAGTCATACGAGCCTATGCGAAAACTAGTGGCCACGTTTATTTATATATTTAGCATAAACACCAGTTAAAAAGTGTATGACTTACAATGCGAAGAAAAGAAATCTGTACACGGTTTTTTAAGTTCTAAAATCTCTATTTTAACTCATAAACAAAATAAGTTGAATTATGAATAATACTAATAATACTAATAATAATACTAATACTAATACTAATAATAATAATAATAATAATAATAATAATAATAATAATAATAATAACAACAACGACAACAACGTGGGGGTCAGGTCCCCTCTCGAGCGTCTCCTCAAGGTGGCGGATAGAGAAACGCTCCCCAGTTATGGAGAGTACCTGCGAAATAACCCGGGGCGGACCAAAACTAGCACCTGAGCTTTCGGTTTGCAGCTCATCTCCCAGAAATCCTGGATGTTGCAGTAAAGACTATAAGTAAAGCGCCGATCCTGTCTGGCAACGGGGCGGCTCCATACGAGGTAAAGTGCCTTACCGCAATGACCACGCAAAATGAACAGTGGGGCGTAGAGAACATTGATCGGACTGAGTGGCCCATCCTCTGCAGGCTTTTCCCCAACGTTTATGAGAACTGCCGGTTAAAGAGTACACACTGAGAGAATAAAATGGACTCGAGAAATAAATGTAGATATAATGCGTACATTTTATTTTGTAAATCAGTGCCGAGACGAACCGCTCCCAGGATATAAGCACCTGCTCCATGCCGAATGCAGCAGAAAACATTCAGAGCTAGACATGTCTGAGCAAAATGTAATTGACAGATGGAAGGCAATTATCAATCACGGCTATTTAATTGAGATCGAAATCAGGAACATTAAAAGGGAAGTTGGGTGCCTCCTTCACCAGCAAGAAATTGGGCAAGACACAGAGCCACGCGAACAAGACCTCCAAAATATCTACAATGATTCACCCCAGACTGATACACAGGATACGAAGATGTCAGACATGTTCAACAGCTTAACTGAACACTTCCGTGGTACAGAACCAGTCGGCCAACCATTCATACATATCCTGAGGAACATTGAAAAAGCAAAGGAAACAATAAAGATGAATAGTATATTGGAGGAACATGTTGAAAAGTTGGATGACGTGGCGGAGGTACACCTTACTATCTGCTGTGCAGCGGCTACTGTCATCGAGCTGAATGGGACGTATTATCCAAATCATAGGAGGAACAGGCAAACAAGAGATCACATGCCATCATGGAAAAGACGATTCGATAGAGAAGAAAATGAACTCAGATCCAATGCCGACACAATAAAGAAGTACCTTAACAATAATTGAAACACGATAGTAGTTAGGAAAACAATCATCCTTGCAAAAAAGGCAGGAATAAAATTGAATAATACAAAAGTACTTGGGAACTTGAATATTTACTAGACATTTTCAGGCAAAAGCAAAGGAAAGTAGACCGCCGATACAATGAACTGACGAAAAGGAAGAAAAAAATTCCGAATTTCACAGAAACCGAAGGCGCCTGGAGGAAAATAAGAACAACTAATGTACAACCCTAACTACAGAAGAAACCACTAAATTTAAAGAATACTGGAGTGCGTTGAGGTCCGAACCGGAGGATTTCAACGAAAATGTATCATGGCTGCCAGAGGTAGAAATGTCAGCATCAAAAATTCCATCAATGAATGTTAGAGAGTTCACTACCGACGATATCACAACAGCCATAAGTAAAATCAGCAACTGAAACCCTGACCTGATAAAATTCATATTTTCTGGCTGAAATACTTTCCTGCTGTTCACAAGTCAGTAGCTGTATGTTATACCAAAGCCCTTGAAATTCTAACATCATTTCCTGATTTACTTATGGAAAGAAATACCTATCTGCAAAGGAAAAAGGGATTCATGTTACAACCACTAAACCATTAACCAATCACCTGCCTATCGACTGTTAATAAGCTCTTCACATCGCTAATCAGTAACAAGATACATGAACACTGCGATAACTATTCCGTCTTAGAAGAGGAGCAAAAGTGTTGCATCAAAAGGTCGATGGGTTGTAAGCATCAGCTGACAATTGACGCAGTTACCTTTGAACTTGTACACAAAAAACGACACAATCTGCATATGTGCTACATAGATTATCAAAGGCATTTGATTCTGTTCCGCACCGTTCGTTGCAAATGGTTCTTGAGATATGCGGTATATCAATGCAGTAAAAATCATACACACACAGTGCAATGGTGGCGAAATGGAGAACGAACATATGGATGCGTTCTGAAAAATATAGGAGTGGTCCATATTAAAACTGGAATGTTCCAAGAAGATTCACTGTCACCATTATGGTTTTGTCTAGCAATGAACCATACGTCCAAACTTCTTAATAACAGCAAAATTGGGTACAAATTAACCAAAAAACAACTCACGACTGTCTCATTTGCTGTGTGTTGATGACCTCAAATTCTATGCAGAAAGCACAGACAAATTACACGGTCTAATTGAGATAGTGAAAGTGTTCAGTCAAGATATACAGATATCTTTTGGACTATACAAATGTGCCATAATAGACATTAGAAAGGGCAAGATCGAATGCCACATGGATACAATTAGAGCCATCAAGGAGCTTTCGCCTGATGAGGTTTACAAACCTGATGAGGTTTACCTCATTTGTAAATCTGATGAGGTTTACAAATACCTAGGCTACTGAAAAGATCATTCCAGCATTTAGAAAGCTCTGACAGATAAGTATAGATCAAGAGTTATAAAAGTTATGAACACTGAATTAAACGAAAAAAATAGCAATTAACTCATAAGCGATCCCTACTTTTTCCTATTCTTTCGGAATTCTCAAGTGGTTGTGTGCAGACCTCGCTGAATTAACATATTGACTAGAAGGCGGCTTACTAAATTCAGGTGTCTTCAGACAAACTCGTCTATCAAAAGACTATACCTACTCCGAAGAGAAGGAGAGAGGGGACTGCTAAACATTTAAAATCTCTGCACACTCCAAGAAAGAAAATGAAGCAAAAGTTACTCTCGTGTGAAGATACGTTACTGAAAATGTCTGTACTAGCAGATGATAGTTATACTTCATGAAATTGAGTGCCTTCACCAAAGGAACAACGGCAGCTGCAGCAGGAACGACACCAATAAAGACATCTCAAAGATATCTAGATGATTAGCATCAAAAGGCAATGCACGGCAAATTTCCTAGAGCTATCCATGAACCTCATGTTAAAACACTATCCTCCCTGCAATGGCCATCGGACAGCTATCTATACCCAGAAACAGAAAGGTTTATAATGGCAATCCAAGATCGAGTATATCGAACTAGAAACTATGAAAAACATTGCATGAACATTCCCGTGGTTGACAAATGCAGGAAATGCGGCATCAGGGGTGAAACAATCAAACATATCATGGCTTGATATTCCGCACTGGCCATTAGCGCGTACTTAGAGAGACACAACCAACTAGCTAAGATTGTCCATCAACAATTGATTTCAAGCATGGAATGTTAAATAATGAACATCTACCGTATTATAAATACAACTCAGCATCTGTATCGGAAGTAAATAATATCGTCTATTGGGACAGACCCATACTAACAGATAAAACTGTGGCTTTCAATAGACCAGATATAATTTTGATTGACAGAAACAACAAAGAAGCTATGCTTGTTAATATTGCCGTACCATTGACACTCAATCTAAAGAAAACAGAGGCCGAGAAAAAAACTAGGTATGAAGATCTTGCTCCAGTTATAAAACAATTGCGGAAACTACTGAGTGTAACAACATACCCACTTGCTATTTCAGCGGGTGTAGTAACATGAAATTTCAGGGTGGAAATGGGATTACCTAAAACAAATCCTAAATTACGAACACTAAGCAGTGATCGTGCAAACATTTCATATAGTTTGCAAGTTCTTGAACGAATGCAAATAAGGCTCCCATTTCGATCTTGGGGATCAGAGTGAAATCTCTCTCCGCAGTGACCGAGCTCTATCCTTATCGTGGCACGAATGGGCAAATTGAACCCTACACGCTGCTGAGAATCGCAAGAGAATAATAATAATAATAATAATAATAATAATAATAATAATAATAATAATAATAATAATAATAATAATAATAATAAGTTGAATTATGAATAAATGCTCGTTTTGGCAAGAATTGGTATGAAAATATTCGCTCTCGCGTAATAAAAAATATTTGCAACTGCAAATCAGCTACAGATTTTTGTTATCGTTAGTGTTATACATGAAGAAATCGGGAAGAATCGTGAAACAAAGAGAATGAATATTTGAATATCTACAATCCTTGCGCATATCAAAAAAGGTTTACAGAGAGTGAAACTACATTTATGTCCAGAAGCAAAACCTGGAGCCATCTCAATATTCGCTTAAAGAATGAGAGAAAATAAGTAAATAACCTGGTAGAGATGGGGTCACTGACCCATAAGCTGCGGGGCAATATTTGTTGTAAATTATATTTTTACCTGTAACAAGTAATATAACACATAACATGTTTATGAATATATTTTTATTTCAGCGAATAGCAATTAATTTAGACAAATACTATTAAGTGATGTTCATTCTGGAGCGAGAAATTGACAGTGGCCATTTAGCTCATTTCACTTCAGTGTCTTCATCGGTTTAACTAAAATACTACACTTCAAGATTGAGCACCATACTTACTAGAGTGGAGAGAAGGAAACTATACGTTGTTCATATATTTTACGAAACTATCGACCAAATTCCTTAAAATTCTGTGATCCATAAAAATTCTTATTGACTCTTTACAAAAGCAAATGATAAACTATTGATTGACTGGCTTAACCGCACGATTATTTTGATACCTTCTGATATCGTTTTCAACTAGAGTACAATTCCGAAAAGAGAACAAAGTATCTCACACGTAACTTTACCCTCTAAAATTACA
This sequence comes from Teleogryllus occipitalis, assembly GCA_011170035.1. Lineage (NCBI taxonomy): Eukaryota > Metazoa > Arthropoda > Insecta > Orthoptera > Gryllidae > Teleogryllus > Teleogryllus occipitalis. Next base: position 6,573 of record BLKR01012249.1, on the reverse strand, counting down.
AAAAAGTATCAAAATCTAGACATTGAGATAAGCTAAGAAACTCATATTATAAATTATCAGGGTTTTCGTAAGGCTTTTAGCCGAGGTCCTTGGGTTACGCTATGTGTGTTTTTGCCATTTTGTGTTCCGTCCCATTAGAGAGCTTGCGAAACGTTGGTCTAAGCGCAGCAACGGAGTGAGTGCGAGGACAAGGCGAAAGTTGTGACGTCTCATTTTTCAGATAAAACCTCCCCAGAAGCATCGCTGTCTGTGGCGTACAACGTTACGAGCAAAAATCAATAAAGCAAATACACTGGAGAAGTTTTAGGGAATAAAAGAACGTAGAACAGAAATTGAGATATATGACGTCATCTTGTGTCTTTAGATCTCCCCTCATTGTTCTAACGCTCTATTTTTCGTGCTAACTTGTCGGCGTAATGCAGAAAGAGATCAACCCAAAAAATTATAAAAATTGAGATTATTATTTTTTTTTTCTGAACATGATTCTGCACTATTCAGGAAATATCCAACCTTTATTTGATAATTATTGCCAAAAGAGACAGTATTGAAGATGATATTCCCTGTAGAGAAAAAATATAAATGTATTATTTTCTCTAAGTACAGTCAACGGGGAATGGTCTCTTTATGCATAACATCATCAATGAGCTTTATCTCCATTTGACGTGAACGTTCGATTTATTTAATATTGACGTAAACGTTCAATAATTTCTATAAATGTAAAAGGGGTCACCTTGTAAGACATACGAGTAGGACATACTCGTAATGAGGTTTACTCACTGAGAATTACTCACCGTACGTCAATGGGCAAAATGAATATCAGGGTAGTTTTAAATTTGACAGTTCAATAGCAAGGAAACTGTTTCCAGGCCGAAAATCTCTAGATTGAAAGGCGTATTTCCAGAGGATCATTATCAACGAATCAAACCATAACCGCGAGTGTTAAAAACAGTTTCAATTGTAAAACAGAAACCGTTATTTTCATCAATATTTTTCTTAGAATCTCAACTGAATGAAATGGCTTGGATTTTAAAAGATCTTCATAAAATCATGGAACTTTCCAAGCTGGATTTACGTTTAGCGAGGTGATATTTAACTTCGACTTTTGATTTATTTTCGTAAGAAAACGGGTTTGATCTATGAGGAAGACGTTTAGAGAGGATAATCTGCGCACCTTTTCTAAAGCTCCAGTTTCCCTTCACCACCCTTTTCTATTTACTATAGTTTAATGATGTATAAAAGTACCAATGAACCTTATCTCAAGATCTGCTTTGAAGAACAGATTTTATTCCGGAAGAAATCTGTATCGTCAATATTATAATTTACAAAGATGAAAAAATTGCTCTTTCGTTATTTTAAAAAAAATAAGGATTGCAGCGAAAATGATACTTTGCATCATTCTTTTAAGCGGGTTTACGCTAACCTAGGACAAACTTCAAAGCAAACATTTGGAGTCATTTTTGAAAAAAAATTGGAATAAGGCTTCGCTTTGTCGGGACAAGCTTAAAGCCTTCGACTAGTATACCGATATCTGTGTTAATGCAGTGCATGTGTGTGTATGTGTATGAAAGAGAGAGAGGATAAGGCAACGAAGAGGAAGGCAGGATCAAGCACGGTCTGTGTACCGTTTGCTAGAGTACTGGTCTTGATCACATAAACCACGGAGCAGCCGACCGTTAGAATTCTCTTCCAAGGAGTGGCAAATTCGATCTAGTTACAAGATTTCTCTGAATAAATTTTGCAAACTTCTATGGCATAGAGAGGGGTCGAAAGTGATCACTTTTGTCAATAAACATACAGTGAGAAATGCTTGTATCGGAGTTATATATTAATTTGTATATAAAACTGTTTCCCTTGAATTTTAGGCAACCGCGCGTGCACAGACGCTCAGCAAGTACACGATATTTCTCTGATTGCGTTAGAAGTGACAGATTTGGTTTGGTTTTTTCGTGTTTCCGGGCGCGTCAATTGCTTCGGTCATTAGTCCCGTTAGTGTAGTGCATTTTTCTCTCGGGAGTTGGTGGTGATCTTCTCCCGCTGGATGGCGAGATCCGGCTCCGACCTACCGTCGGCTAGTAGGGTTTCCCCCTAAGCAGGACTCTCCCACCAGCGGGGCACCGCCCCATCCGGGACAAGCTCTAAGCTCCCGACCAGTCTCCCGGAATGCGTGGTAGTGTAGTGCATGTTAGTGTAAGTGTGTGTGTAAGGAAGAGAGAATAGGACAAGGAATAGGAAGGGCAGATCGCGCGCGGTTCGTGACCCGTTTGGTAGGGTACTGCTCCGGCATTCGCCTGGTGTTGATCGGAGAAACCACGGAAAACTACCGATCAGAGCAGCCGGCCTCTAGAATTCTCCTCCAGACAGCGACTGAATTCGACCTACCTGAAAAGCTAGTGTCGAATATCCTGCTGCCGCCAGGACCCGAACCTAGGACCTCCCGGTCAGAGGCACTGCAGTGACATCAGTTGATCACTGAGCTACCGCTCCCGGTAGAAGTGACAGACCACCAAAGGAACTCTAACACTATGACCACGCGGTCGGAGTGTCTGCAGAGACATTGGTAACACTGGTTGTGAGCTAAATCTGCCGGACACCGATATGGGAAAGGAATTCAAAGTTGAAAGGAATTCAATTAAATCTTTATTATTTTTGTTAGTATGCAATTACATGGACAAAATGAATTTTTGTACATGAAACTGCATCAGTATTATTTTTCATTGGTGAAGCAAATTGCTCGCAGTTGTTTTCAAATTCTTATTTTCTAGCCTGATGATGAGAAAAAAATATATCCTCCAAACTGTTGCAAGATTAAACTAATACAAATTTTACATCTAGTTTAATTATTTATATAGATAGTATCTCTAACAGTTAAGGAAGGTCTGTTCTAAAAATATGGACCAAATATAAACGCATATGTACGAGATTATGAACAGACCTATAGACACAAAATAATAAAATCTTTATTTCCACACACGAAAATATATAAACACACACAGGATTTAACTACACCTTAAAGAGACAATAACTAGCATTTTTCCTGCAGATAGGGAGATAAGAAATTTCAGACCACTTATCCATTACAGTATAATATTTAACCGAAAGAAAATAGATGACATGTCATTTTTACTGATACAGTTGAATTCTCATGAGCACAAAACGCACGTGGCTAGGAACGTAACCATGTTTCTCCTAAATTATTTAAATTAATAACTGTATCAGTCAAGATAATGTCATGACTGCCAAATATGATCACAGTTCAGTAAAATTCCTTTTTTTTTTTGTTCACAAAAGAACTCAGCTGTAAAAATAGAACACATGACGTGAGCAAGCAGATTTTAACTGCACTCGTGGGGGGGATTATTTTGCATTATGGGGCTTGTTCATGTGATATAACAACACTATCACAATTAAATGCTTATTTCTTCAATATTCACAATACTCACTATTGTTAATTCGATTTACCACATTTTTTTCACCAATTTCACACTCGTTATTGAATGCCAAATCCTTTGGTCTTGAAAGTACCCAAATCGACACACGAGAATTACATGTACAAGAATTTTTTTTTTCGTATTACCGTTCCCTTATCAAAGTATATTGGATGAGAATAGGCTGTTAAAATATGTCAATTTTTGTTTAATTATTTTCAAATAAGTGTGATATGTCTTCAGTTTAAAAATCGGTCAAGTCCTGCACAGTAGTTATGACACGGGTAGAGCGCCTCTACGTATTTTCAATGTTAGTTTTACCTCGACTGTAATGAGAAAATCAACTACACCTACGACCTAAACAAGAATTATGCGTCAAAATATTTTTCAAAGCCTATAATTAACCACTATGTATTAATACCATCCAAAAACGCAAGATTTTTCAGGCCGAAATAAAAACTAAGAAACATAAAATTAAAAGACTGTGTTTGAAAAATGTTTAAGCCCGACTCCTGAGTTTATAAACCGACTTAGTGTGTTTATGGATGCGTTTTAGGTGAAAAAATAAACCACATAGCAAACAGTGTTATTCTAATTAACAATGAAAAACTCTAACTTATATTAGTTTTCTTACTGTTTTAGACGGAAACATTTTGCTCAAGATCACAGAGAATGGACTGTTCATGTTATGAAACAATCCATCATTACATGAAATAAATTGTAATAAATGTTACAAACTTATAGGGCGTGTAAGGTGATTGATAATAACTGTTTTCAATTAACATCTCGTATAACAAAATTAGAAAACACCTTTTTTACATTAGCCTTGATTGATAGGCAACTTGTCCTGCACATGTGTTTGGTATGTAAACAGTCACGGTACGCTTCGCACAATGATAATAAAAATATGTTTTTAAGGTTTATTGTTCAACACTGACTGCGTCTGAACGCGCATCGCCATTACCATGCATGCATCAAACCTCTTGGCGTCAAATCAAGAAATTTCTATAGTTATAACAGAACAATAAAGTCAAAAACTCAATATTGTAATTGCCAGTGAGCTGGGCGACCCCTGACAAATCGTTTACCAGCTGAACTTGAATGCAGGACTGGTTGCATAAATATTAGGGACGGGAATTCAAAATCCATGTGTCACTTCGTCAAATGAGATTTCCCATCACATGCTCATTGACAAACTAATAATCTTCGATCTGTGTGTCCTAGAGACAATTGAAACGTATATTCTGTAAAATATTGCATAATTTTAATACCACTCCCAAATTATTATTATTATTATTATTATTATTATTATTATTATTATTATTATTATTATTTTCCTTTATCACAATTTAACTTGTTTCCATACGTGTATCTCGGTTACCATGAACAAGAGATGCACGTTCCAACTGTCATAATCAGCACTGGATCAACCATCAATGTTCAGAAACTTCCTCACGATGTTACATGTGTCCAGTATTACAATCTTTTGCATCTGGATGTATAACCCCTTCTTCAGATGCAGTTCAGCTAGGGATTCATGTAGGAACTTAGGAATTTCACCAGTGGCGCCTAGAATTATTGGTATAATCGTCACCATTTCCACGTCGCTCCACATTTCCTTTATCTCGTTTGCCAGAGGTTGATATTTTAGAATTTTTTCACTTCTTTTCTTTGGGATGTTGTGAGCTAGCGGGACTGCGACATCAATCAGATACACCTTTTTGTTTTTCTTGTCATGCCATACAATGTCCGGTTTATTAGATGATACAGACCTATCTGTTATTATGGACCTGTTCCAGTACATTTTGTGATTATTTGTGTCAATGACTGGTTCGGGTGTGTACTTATAGTATGGTGTTCGGTTACCCGTCAAAAGGTTATAATTGTGGCATAGTTGCTGATAAACCACTTTACAAACGTCGTCATGTCGTTTTGTATATTCTGAGGATGCTAGAGAGCTGCATCCACTGATAATGTGATCTATATTTTCCCTATGTTCTCCACATAGCCGACATTTGTCATCACGAACGTTAGTGTCTTTCAGGATAAATTTACGGTAGTTTTTAGTTGATACTACTTGGTCCTGAATAGCTACCATGAAACCCTCTGTTTCCGCAAAAAGTTCTCCCAAGCACAGCCATTTAATTGACGACTTACGGTCCATCAGTTCTCCCTCTATCTGGTATGGATAGCGTCCATGAAGTTGCTTCTCTTTCCAGTTGCTGATTTTCATCTCATTGGTCTGTATTTGCTTTTGTAGGTTCATTTTTTCATCAGACAGATTCAATGGTGTAATTTTCCGGTCAATGTATGTTACAATCCGATGTATCTTGCTTCCATTAGCTTTTTCGTGGAAGTACTGACGCAGTCTCTCCAGTTGTTGGTGATGGAGATTAACAATATCTATGACACCTCTTCCTCCTAAAGATCTAGGTAGGTGGAATCTCTCAACTGCGCTTTTAGGGTGGTGACATCTAAATCTGGTGCAAAGTACTCTGCAGTTTGTATTAAATGCATCTAGTTCAGTTTGTGTCCATTTGACAATACCAAAGCTGTAGGTCAGCACTGGAATTACATAGGTATTTATAGCCTTAATTTTCCTGCCAGCACTGAGTTTAGTTTTCAGAATTTTACTCAGACGTGTTTTAAATTCCTGGGTAATGTTAGATTTTGTAATTTTTTGGTCAACATTAGATCTTTGTAAATATCCAAGATATTTGTAATATTCCTCAGGATTCATGGCATGAATATGTTCGTGTTTAGCATTTCCTTCTCCAAGGGTGTAATCCATCTGATGTTGCCACTTTCCTTTCCGCAGTGCATTTAGTTTACATTTCTCAACGCCAAAATGCATTCCAATATCATTGCTAAATTTTGCAGTAGTGTCAAGCAAGTGATTAAGCTTTTCTCTTGTGGTGCTGAATAATTTTAAGTCGTCCATGTACAGCAGGTGGGATAAGCGTACATGATCGATCTTGCTGTTGATTTTGTAGCCCATTTGATCTTTATTTAACAAAGTCGATAGGGGATTCATAGCAAGGCAGAACCATAGAGCGCTAAGAGAGTCTCCTTGGAAGATTCCCTGTTTAATATGTATGTCTCCTGCATTGACATGATTACATGATTATTTTGCGTGCAAATGTGCAAT
>BLKR01012248.1:0-21705 GCA_011170035.1 Teleogryllus occipitalis | reverse complement strand
CTTTTCCAGCCCCGCCCGACCTCTCCGTGTTCCTCCCCTCTAGTGTCGCCTACGCCTTCGTTTGCATTTGAATACAGAGCGCCCCAGCTCCTGCAGTCGCCCCGTGAATCAAAAGATCTTAATTCTCCGCAGGCGAACATCGCGATAGCACTGGTCAGGGGCGTACAAATTCAGCATCCAACAAAAAATGTGCCCTGGGGATGTTGGAGTCCGAAGACGCTGTTACCAAGTTGTTTCACTCATTTGTCACTACCTTCGATACGAAGCTCGATTTACACTGCATAATTTACCTGGATCGAAAAGATCGAGGAAAAGAAGGGAATTATGGAGGACTCTTATGGAAGGAATTACGAGGAGGGAAATACGGAAAGACAAACCGAGTCAAGTTGACCTTAGTTTTAGTAAATCAGTAAATCTGAATCAATGAAATTAAGTAAAAAATAAAATCTTGTGTGTACTTTTGGCGTTAATTGGTTTTAACGATCTGGGGTGACAAAAAGGCCTCCCGCCAAAGGTCCCCAGCATTTTTGTCGCCATTCGATTATTAGAACCGTTAAAACGTCATTGGTGCACAAATAACTGTAAATTCAAAATATCTAAATAAAACATTTTTTCAATTAATATTATCTACCATTGTAATTGACTTCATGGTACAGAAGTACAGTTATTATCAACAAATTCGTCGAACAAATTGGGATTCTGAATATGGGCTGTGAATTTCGTTTGCGGACTCATTTACCGGATTTACCATTTACCGAACTATGACATTGAAAATTTTGCATTCTCAACTAACTTCAGTGGCGCATTACTGTTATTTTCGTTAACCTAACTCAAGTTATTTTGAATGTAAGTTATCCACTTTCCATGGAATATAAATAATAAAGAAAGACAATATTATATTCTAGTATTCTCAGTTACAGTTCTCTCAGGTGCATTACGTTGCTATTCCTCGAGATAACAAATACTACACTCCAATATACATTACAGTACTTCCTTTTTTTTTCTCTCTTCAAGAAGTTGTAAAGCCTTCCCAATATCGGCTATAAAAATAACTACCACATCGCACATTTAATACGAAAGTAACTAGTATTTATGAGTACAAATTTTTCAGTAATTTGTTTGATTTTTACATTTCGGTTTTCAAACCGAAAAATAACTAAATGAAATCGATTTTTGGTGAAATTTCTATTACATTCTTGCAGAAATATTGCATATCCATCGCTGTATTGCTGCTTGAAATAAATATGCTGCATATCCATCGCTTGTGAACGCAGTTCTAGATGTCTAAATTGTGATAATTTAGAGCCTGAAAATACGTCGTGTCCTTCCCGAGACGTACTGAATTTTAAGAATAGGAATGTCGGGGTTTAGTATGTGAATGCATTTGTGACCAGTTATAGTTGAAATAATTTTTACCATAATATATCTCCCGCATTATCGATCATATACTATCGATCACCCGTGTAACATAGATTTTCTGCTTTAAATGAACTTGTGCATTAAACCCGGTATACAAGGTACAATTTTCGTGCAGCTTCTCATATAGTTTCTGAACAGAAACTTCCACATCCCAAAGTAGATGTATAAAAGCCAAAAGTCGTGCATACGTTTAAGTCGTCTATACGTTTACAAAACGTATACAAAAGTCATCTGTACGTTTTCTGCATGAAACGCCGCAAGCCGCCGCTTTTAGGGGGGGGGGGTTCTACCGAGAGAAACAACCGAAAAGCGCCGTCCGAGAACTATCATTGGTGGTATTTCTGTGCTGCGTTCTGGCTGTGATCTTTATTTAGTATCGCAAGGAGCATAGAGAACAAAAATAGGAAGGTAGGGACTGGAAAAAAAGGAAGTTTATCACAATATATCATCACGCAATCGCACCTTGACACACCTAACCACAAAATCGAAATGGCCGATTACTATTAGCGAACGATTCTGCCGCTGGAGGCGCTAGAGTCAAACAGTAGGCTTTCTGCATGATAAAGTATGAACATACTCATGCAGAAAACGTGCAGTTTGAACTGCATCTTTTCTATTCGTCCAATTTGCACGAAAACTATATCGTGTATACCGGGCTTTAAATATTTTGAAAATTTAAGAGTAATGGTTTCCACTTGCTATTATGTTCGTTTACGGACGGTTCATTTTTATTTTTCAATTCTGTAATTCAGCTTTTCTCTTCATATTTAAAATGACAAAAGATATTAAATGTTACGCCACGACCTTCTATCATTGATCACACAATTGTCCTTGCCAAGTTACAAGGAAAATACCCACTTCGAATTTCCTGCTGTCATTTTCCTCATGCGGGCTTTTTTTAAACGCTGTTCGCTTTGTAATCTTTCAACAAAAAATGCAGCCAATAACTTAAAAGCACATTTCCACAAATTGTGGTATATTTAATTTCCCTATAATTTTCAACCTCAAATGACGTTAATATATATTTATCAAGTTTTAGCAGTCAAAGGGTCGTAATTTGTCACAAAAAATCAATTTTTGAATCAATACATAGATTTTGTCTAAACTAGAATACATAATCTTTCAATAATTATTTTCACAACATATTTTTTTGTATAAATTCGATATTATGCTGCATAAATTTAAAATTCTGTGGAGCCATTCTTCAGTGACAAATTACAAAACATGTGAAAACAGCACTCATACGCATTAGAAAATTAAATGGAGCCAAAGTAATGGACAGCAATAGTTTTATTAAAATCTCTCCATTTATCGTGGAATGCAAATTATTATATGTATTAAGTACCTTGATTAATTGTGGATGTTTGATGCATTTTTGGCAGCACAAGTTGTCGCAATTTTTACAACAAAAATCTCAGTAGAATAAAACAAAATTAATTATTGTGTTGTTCGGATCTTAAAAATTCTTTCCCGAGCACAAATTGTTTTGAAAGTATTGTTTAATTTCAATAATTTTAATTATTTTCATGATTAAAATTAAAGCAGTTTGGTGGAAACGGAAAATAAAATATTTTTTACACTATGTTAAATAATATCACGAGAAGAATTTAGGTTAACAATTTCTCCAATAAATACTTAAGTAAAAACAAAAAATCCACAAAAATATACAAATACGACGAAAAGGATAAATATTGGAATTTTAATAGCCAGTTCATTATAAAATAAATTCAGTTATTTCCCGAATGACTTCCCATGATAGAGTTTATATAAATATGCCACACTTGCTATTGTCTCAGCGGAGAGGCAAATGATGGTTTATTAATCCTTTGTTTTGATTTCCCTATTATACATTTGTTTAGAAGAATACATTTTTTATGATTTATTTTCGTAGGTTGCAATATTCCCTCTCGATACAGCAATTTAAATTGTCGGAATTTCGCGAAAGAATGTTCAACGATAAAACTAATATTAACACTCTCCGAAAGTACAAGAAGCCTCTTTACAATTCGTAGGGCCAGGATTCTTTTGGATCAATGATCTGGTAATAAGTATCTATGTGGAGAAAAGTTAGAAAATATGCTCTAAAACATATATTATAAAGCATATTAACCTATCACAACACACTCAACCTTTTTACGCTCTGTATATCCATACAACACTTCACTTTTACTACATCGATCAATGAATTTTCAAAGAGCAATATTACTTACTTTTCCCAAAGGAATGTGTAACATTAAAAATATATCGCATATTTCAAATGAAAACTGAGAAAATTTATTTTTAGAGCATTTCGATCAATTTTTTAACAATATTTCTCGCCCTTTTTTGAAAAAAGATCGTCATTGTTGATGTGTATTCAAATGTAATTGAAATATATAATTTTCTCATATGTAGATATTAACTCTCCTCCAAACTGTTCCACATACTCATGCAATTCCAATTACATTGAAACTTAGGGCGCTAGTTTACTAAGCACATCATTGGAAACATAATCCAGTCCTCACGACTGCAACACCGCATCTCTGGAAAACCCGGATTTCACCAGGAATGAGTTCAAATCACGTAAGTTCATCAGCGTTACTGTTTCTCAGCCAAGCTCCAAGGTACATTATTCGCAAAATGGTATTGATTTTCCTGTTATATATCAAACGTAATTCCCATACAGGAAATTGATATTGGTTACAATAAACACTACTGGAAACACACATTACACAATTTAAAACGAAAGTAATTAAAATAAATCTAGTAAATAAATACGTGTTACAATAAACTCTTCAAATACAGTATGCAGAATAACCAGTGATTTGTTAAAATATTATGCTTATTAAGAAAATAGGCAAAATATGCAAGATATGAATCAGAATGTCATTGTTACCTCATTGAATGAGAATAGAATGAGACTTATTCTGTATTTGGAACCTTAACAATTATCATTAGATAAGTCGAAATTGGGTTTTTCGCGCATTTACCGAGTGAGATAACTATCGGACTTCACGGGGAAGTTTGCATTTCCACTAAAATCTGGTCCCTAATACTCAATTGGAAAGAGGATGTTCGCATTGAGGACGTAATGGAAGTTGACCTTGATATACCATTTTGTTTTGTTTTTATTTGAATATCCACAGGTATCGATTAGTTAGTATAAGTATTTTGTAACGGAAAGTTTTTGTCTTCCTCCACTCGCGCCTTCTCTTTCCACTTCAGTCAATGGATACCGTCCCCACGCAATTGCGCAGTTCACACGCAAGAGAAGACAACTGTGAGAAGAATACTGCAAATGGTCAATAACACCCTACGTAGGCCAGAGAGTATTACAGAACCATCAAGAACAAACTACCGAAAACGCCTACATTGCCCGATCTCTTCCTATCCAGCTTCCTTGCACTCGATCCTGCTTACTGTCTCGTGTTTTCTCTATCTGATCGGGATTTAATAGGATTAATCCCAAACGCTCTATTAGTTATGGGAGGCGAGAAAGCACGTTATTTCCCGTTCGAAGATAGGAGAGCACACTTGAATTTGCACCCTTACAATTTGTTGAAACAAATATTGGATGTCAAAATGTAAAAATAAAGATGAATAGTAATAACGGAAAATGCAGTATTATTAAGTAAGCATTATTATTATTATTATTATTATTATTATTATTATTATTATTATTATTATTATTATTATTATTATTATTATTATTATTATTATTATTATTATTATTATTATTATCGTTATTATTATTATTGATTGAAAATGATTAATATTATTTCATTTCTGTTTTGCGTAGTAAACACGTACTGAATAAAAACTTTTATGCACTTATAGCTGTTGTTTTTGAAATTTGAACTATAATTGAATGTCATAAAACATAGATGAGTTCCATGAAGAAAATTCCCAATATAAAAAAAAAAAAAACAAACAGAAAAGAAAAGAAACTGTGTTGTGTCTCACTCAGAAATGATTTTTTTTACGTTCAGAAACTGATAACTCCTGAAACATAGTGCTAAAATATTTAAGAGTTTTTTATGCGTGCCTACAACACGAACGACAGTACCACTCATCGCAAAAAAAGGGGACATCTTGATGAACTCACTCCTTCGTCGTTCTGATTTTAAGATGGTGAAACTTTTCAAAAATTATATCTTACATACAATCATGAGACTATAGCAAACTGTGATTTAAAATCAGAGGCAACCCTAAAATATATTGTTAACCCTCAGACTGTTTGGGGTCTTTTCTGACCCCTGTCGCAAATAATGTTTTGCAACATTTTGAAAATTATTCACATGAACTTCTCCTAGTAGATATGCTATTTATGTACAGTTTTACACATGTTATAAACTTTTCTGTTTTTTAAGATTTCTTGGTTTGAAGTAATTCGATTTTTAAGATGCTGGGGTTAGAAATGTTCCTAAATAGATTCCACGTTACACGTGTAAATTATAAGAAAAATTCTAAAATGTGTCCATTTCCGTTTTATAATATTATGTTGTTGTTTCTGAATGACAATCTTGCGCACTAGTCTATTACGAGTTAATAGCCCTGTATTAGACATTCTCAAGATGGTATGGAACACACCTATGTATGGTTATGACGATATGCTAGAATGTTTTTCTGGAAATATTATTCTTTGTTTTTAGTACGATATAGTAAATAAAGCAAATAAATAACATCATTTTCTTAATTAATAACTCCAAATAGTATCCGTGAATGAAATACAGGTAAACTACTGGGTAAAGTGTGTGGGGTTAAATCTGTCCCCAAACAGAGTAAGTAATGGAGAAACAGAGTCGAAGGGTAAAGAACAGGTACCGTAAGTATTTATAACACCACACATCATTCAGCTTCCACAACGAATAAGGCAATCGAGTTTAGTCACAGCAGAAGCTACCTCCTACTAAAACGCAAATAATCCTGACGCTCGCCGGCCGATCCATCCGATCTCCGGAATTACCCCCCGCACGGGTACGGCAGGGGAATCATTACGAGAATCCGATAATACGCGAAAGGTTGGTCGTTACTTTGATCAAACAGCGCCCACCGCGTTCACGTGAGCTGCGCGCGCAGCGACGTCTCTAATAACACCACTCGAGAGCCCAGCCCTTCCCCGGCAGTCGGGCGCCTGCGGAAGGCACGCCCACTTGCAGCAACAGGATACGAGGCGGCTATTGCCGCGTAAGTTTTTTGCGTTACCCGATACTCTTCCATTCCCGTGTTACGCTACCCGGCTGATTCGCGTTGCGGAAGGCGCCCTCGAGTGGGCGGCCACTGCCGCCTGCCTTGCACCCGCCGAGGAAGGTTCCATGCGCGACCGTCCTGCCGTCACCACTCATTTCGTATTTATTTCTACTTAGCCGTTATACGTCCCATAAAGAGCAATTGGTCACGGTGCCGTTATTCCTCGGGGTACATAGTCAGTCACCCAACCAAGAACCCGCGATGTCTCAAATTCGCTTAACCTTCGCGACTTCACGTATACATGTTTATTTTTTAACGTGGCATCTCAAGGCGTGTGCAAGGGGGACAAGGAAGACAGACTCCAATGGGGAGCTGCAACGTCACTACAGCTCCGACTTTTATGGCTCCCTATTGGAATTTGCCTTCCCTCTCTCTCTTTCGCGCGTAACCGTTATTCCCCGGGGTACATAGTCAGTCACCCAACCAAGAACCCGCGATGTCTCAAATTCGCTTAACCTTCGCGACTTCACGTATACATGTTTATTTTTTAACGTGGCATCTCAAGGCGTGTGCAAGGGGGACAAGGAAGACAGACTCCAATGGGGAGCTGCAACGTCACTACAGCTCCGACTTTTATGGCTCCCTATTGGAATTTGCCTTCCCTCTCTCTCTTTCGCGCGTAACCGTTATTCCCCGGGGTACATAGTCAGTCACCCAACCAAGAACCCGCGATGTCTCAAATTCGCTTAACCTTCGCGACTTCACGTATACATGTTTATTTTTTAACGTGGCATCTCAAGGCGTGTGCAAGGGGGACAAGGAAGACAGACTCCAATGGGGAGCTGCAACGTCACTACAGCTCCGACTTTTATGGCTCCCTATTGGAATTTGCCTTCCCTCTCTCTCTTTCGCGCGTAACCGTTATTCCCCGGGGTACATAGTCAGTCACCCAACCAAGAACCCGCGATGTCTCAAATTCGCTTAACCTTCGCGACTTCACGTATACATGTTTATTTTTTAACGTGGCATCTCAAGGCGTGTGCAAGGGGGACAAGGAAGACAGACTCCAATGGGGAGCTGCAACGTCACTACAGCTCCGACTTTTATGGCTCCTTATTGGAGTTTGTCTTCCCTCTCTCTCTTTCGCGCGTAACCTTGAGATGCCACGTTTAAAAAAATCAAGTATAGTTAACGAATTCGGTTAGCGACGCCGGTTTCACGATCGTGGCCTTTCAGTAGAACCATCCCAGCATTCGCCAGGATGACCGAAGGAAACCACGAAAACGCCGGTCAGGATAACCGGGGCTGAAATTGAACCCGGGCCTCGCGAATGCGAAGTCAGCACGCTATGCCTTGAGCCACTTCACTTGGTATTATCACTCGTATGTAGTTTTAATTTTTGACAAGCTTCATCTTCCTACAATGAGGACCGCAAAGGAGTGAGTTCATCAAGATGTCCCCTTGCAAAAGATACTACTGTCATTAGTTTACTTGCGGAATATGTGCCAAATACTTTCAAATATTTTAGTGTTAGTTATATCTGTTTCAGCAGTACATATCAGTTTCTGATACTCTTCCATTCCCGTGTTACGCTACCCGACTGATTCGCGTTGCCCTGTAATGGGCTGCCGCCATCAACTCCCTTGCCCTCGCTTGCTGTCATCACAGCTTGCAATGGTACAAGCATTAATTTCCGCGAGGCGACTCCGGAACGACAGGGACTGCAAGTTACGAATGAGAGTGCACGCTTTAACTCGGAAGCGCCTCTACATGTCGGGAGGTGGAATTACATTGCAATAAATGTTCTTTTAAATGGTAAGAGCTCTCTTTTTACGAAAATGTTGCAGAGAGCATGTAGCAATGGCGGTGCAGATAGCTTCTGTGTTTGTTGTATTTTGCTGAAGCGCGAGTCAAATGTTCAAATCATCAATACGTCAGCATTATTTTCACATTAAGTTTGCAAAATATGACTTTTACTTTCATTAATAATCCAGTTCATTATATAATGCATTATTAATGAAAAATCGCAGTCGCTTTCTCAGCAAGATTCAAGGCAGGACCGCCGCCAACTCCATTGACACGTTTATGTGTTAAGATGCATTCGTTTCCACGTGGCCACTTCGAAACAGCACGAATTGCAAATTACATTTAAGTGTGCATTAACTCGCGAGTGCCTCTGCAGGATTGGCGTTGGAAAAACATCGCAATAAATGTTATTTGAAATACCCGTACAATGGCGATCAATGCCGCCTATGTTGCAAGTTCGATTCGTGAATAAAACACGTTTTCTTGACTCAGGGTGAAGGCTTTTTTTTCTATATTTTTTTCTGTTGCAATGGCTCACTTCACAGAACACTTACAAAGAATTCAACACATAGTACAAATTGCTATGGTTCCATCTGTTTTTGTTCAACCATCCAATATTTTGGTGGCAGATATTTTGTTTCCACTCATTTGAAAATGTTTGCGCAAAGTGGAGAAATGTGTGTTGTGCTAATTTATAATTTGCTCTTAGGAAGTTCGGAGCACATTCTCCTTTATATATAGTCAGATGTTTAACCTACACGAAAAACGTTCTCTTTAGGAAGACAAAGAAATTTTGTTTAGTACGTTTCTCACATATGTTGGAAGAAGTTGGGAAACTTTAGTCTTTGTGAGTATGATTGTGTGATAGAAAAGAAATTAATTAATCGCACATATCAACCAATATCATTAATTCGTCCTCGGTGATAATGCTATAATTATCATTAATAAATTGTCATGTGAAAGTGAATTTAATATATTGAATAATAATCCAGGTCATGATTTCATCGTTCAATAGTACACAATGAAGGTTAAGTGCAAAATTTAGGGTAATTATTACGTTAAAATTAACTTACTCCATAGCAATGTCGAATCGCTTCCACTTCCGTCTATCTGGGTCTAAATTCTGATAGGCCTATTTTCTCCGTGGTGGAGAAAACGCTTTCTCTTTATATATCCTCATGTACCAAATCAAGGGTCACTATTTTAGTAATCTATGAGATCATTTTCCACAGGTGTTGACATCATAGTTTCCATTATAGATTGTGACATTGCATTCCCTGTCAAGCCATTTCAGGAGATGAACATGGATAATATTTGCTTGAAACAAATAGTTTGTTCAAGGAATCAATTGTTAATAAAATGCTATATTTAATGTGCCGCAAATAAAAAGAGTCGTTTAACACTTGTCGCAAAATAACATTCATGAAACAGTAGTATGGTGTGACGATACGTACTGATGGTTGGATCGACACTTCTCATAACTGCATCCTTTATTACTTTCAAAATTTGTTACTTGTTCACAATTATCACTCGCGAATTTCTGGAGTACTGTTGTGCGCTATTTTAAAAACCAAACTACAAAAGATGGTGACAATTATTGCACGAGGTTTCGATAAAACAATTGTTTTCTTGCAATTTTTTTGGCTTACACAAAGTGAAGTCATATTAATGAAATATTCAAAAATACACATTATTATAAAAAACTTCCTGAACCTAAAATATGATCATTTTACAAGTAATGGGGTTAATTGGTCTAGATAAACATGGTAAACAATGATTTACTGGCACCTGAAAAAGAGGATTGAAGTAACAACCGTACAGTATATATAAAAAGTTTTTCATTGGAAATGTATATCTCATGATCCATTCAGAAAAGGCGGCAAAAATTTAGAATCTAATCTACAAAAAGCAAGAAACTAAAAAATGATGATCGTAAGCAGCTAGTACTTTTAGGAACACTATTTTTGTGGTTTGATTCAGCAGCATTTTCGTTTCAGCATGCCACCAGTCAGTATTATTGACAAGGGCTACACATCCTGTCGCCATTGCCATTGATTTCTCTTCCGTCACTTTGGCCTTCACATCTTCTTATCTTCAAGGGTCTTTCCAAATCATTAGCACAGCCCCTGCTCTCGCAATTGCTATCGTCGCCGCCATCTTCGCCTCCACTCCCATCTACAGTTGATCGGAGAATCACTGAGATTTCTGCATCACACTTCTTCGCGATGGCTGGGTAACTATTCATTAGAAGGCGTATTTCAAGCGGTAATTGAAAGGTACATTACACGCTGCGTAGGCACCGAGCGCTTGCAGTGTAATTAAAAAAAATATGCTCGCGAGGACCTTGAGAAACAGATTAGCTTCAGGGTTTTGTCGGAGAGATAAAGTAAATTAGAAACGAGATTCAGAGAGATTAAAGGCATAGGCAAATGATGCCCTGCAGGTGCCATCAACAACTCGAATGGTGCAGATCTCAATTTTCCGTGGTTTAATTAACTTCCGTATTGATTTATTCTTTTAATTGAAATTTTGGCTTCGGAGGGTAACCTATAATAGAGCAATAATAATCATTGATTTACCCGCTGACGACTGTTCTGCTAATAATTTTATCATTAATATAATATGGTTATAATTCTTTCATTTACTCAAGTTTTGAATGCAACTTCTTGTGTGAATTAAAATAATGTTATTACATAGCGAAATGTATAGATTATTGTTACATTTTTATCCAGGATAATTTCAGTTTGAAGGGGATCGAGGAGTGATATTTTTCCCATTGTGTATACCCGTTTGGATAAAAAAGAATGTGTACTTAAAAAGAAATCATTTCCATATTTAAAAGCTTAAAACAAGAAACGCAATTATTCACTTCACAACGAGTTGTCGAGAGTATATTTAAAATTCGCAATAACACGCTAATAATTCAAGTGACCTGTAACAGCTTAATTGCTGCTGAACCAACCCACACAAAACGATTTTCCAAAATGCAGCATGCACTATGCTCATGATCAACAAAGCAATACTCTTGTATAGCAATGCAGTAAATTAAATATTTTAACAAAAACGGTATTGACGAGCACTGCTATAACATAGTGAGTACTTCTGCATTACAACAGTTCTTTAGAAGCTATCTGATTGCATGCAACTTCATATAAACAATTTTTTGCATTAAATAATATCGTTCATAAAAAAGAACATGTAAAGACACTACAAACCAAGGAATATTTTGGCTTTTGAATATTGCTTTTCTATGAGAAAAACATCGCCACTAATTTCAGTGTCATGTTTAAAGTCACGACCTTAGTATTACGAGACGCACTCGGTCTACTGCGCCACCAAGGTTTCCAGGAAACAATTTCATTAATGGCATTCTTACATCACATCCTCATTCATGAGGTATAGTGTACGAAGGGGGAGGGGGAAGCGGGAAGGACAAATCTATACAGCAAAGATGAAGTTTGCAGTCAATGCATTCTTTTGTCAGGACAATGTAATAGATGTTTGTGTTACTTCGTGTGTGTTATTAACATCAATAGCTTTTCACGTATAGTACATTACTACTTGTTTCTGTTACAAAATCACTTGAAATAACATGTGTGATGTTTTAAAACAGTTTTTCTTCTGCTAATAGTAAGAATACAAAACAGTCAGAACACGGATTTCTCCATTTGGAATATATAAAACGTCAAAAATTAAATATTCTAACTTTATAAGGACAAAGGGAAGAATAATATTTTAAGGAAAACTATCGTTTCATGTGATCATATGTGATTTAAATTCAAAGTAAGAAAATTGAGCGTGAAAATGTTGGAGAAGCCAAATGAAACAGAACTATTTGTTAGTGTATCATTAGTGTTAATACTTGAATTTCAATTTTATCATTTTAAATTAACTTACTGCAGAGTCATTTGTTAAATTTTTAACTCGAACGTTTAGGTGCTAAGAAACCGGAAAATATTTATTTTTATGTGCTTAAAAGTGAAACAATTTGTCAAAATGACGAAAATATTTATTGCCCATAACAAAACCAGTAACCAAAATCAAGAGGTCTCGAAGTACTACGTGACATCTTTCTTTTTCTCACTTCGCACAATTCCTCTGTTCAATCTGGAGAAGTAAGGAAGCTGCTCGTGTTATGAGTGTATGCTATCACTCGGAATGTTATTGCATGAATCGAGAAGAATGTTAGTAATGGCCCTAAGACGTTATTCAATTATGCCTTATTTTCCAAAGCGAGGTTCAGGTCATCAGGTCTGCTCTTCCGCCTGACTATGCAAATTCCGCTTTTTTCTTCTTTCACCGTCTAGCTGAGAAAGGAGGGTCCTGGTGACAAAACTGGCAATTTTGAATTTTGATCAGATGCTTCTTTTAGGCTTGATATGTTTCATTTATTAACTATACAACATGGGACAGCCGGCTTTACTTCCCCTCCGGATTCTTTTTCGCCCTTAAAAATCCGACTTCGCTCGGGCTTTGACGTGAACCGGACCCACTCCACTCAATCAGGAAGTCCTACAGTAACATGAGATGTGTAACCAACCACTGCATTCCAAACTGGATAGCCTTTCACCAGACATCCAAAAAGGCAAAAGAATTAAACTTGAAAATTCTGAAAATATTCATTTATTCACAAACAATTTAGCGAAATATCTAATGCTATTAATTACAACGAAAATATTTACTTTTATACAACATAATGAAAACATTTATTTTTAGGTGATATGAAAGTCTGTGTTTGGAAGCCATGGGTGCTACTTGAATTTCCACTAAGTTTTCAACGCTCAAGCTTACAGAAAAACAACAACTATTACCTAATAGTCCGAGCCCTACTCACGACATTCAACACAATTCAGTGTTAAAAATTATGATTAACTGTGATTGAAAATTATCTCCAATTTTTTTAGATTACACGAATCCATTCAAATATTTCGAAAATAATTGTGCTTCAAAATGTTTTCTAGAGTTATACACCTCATCAAACATAGAGCTCTTGGGTTTCACTTCAACACCTAGCACACACAGACTAATTGAAAAAAACAAAACAAACTTGATCCGCTGATCACAGAGGTAACAAGCCTTTTGAAAAGGAAGAAAAAAAAACACGCAACGACAGGGCGATATGATAAATCAAAGCCCATTCATACAGCCAAACACGAACGGCCACACAAGCAAAACAACTCTGAACCCCGCGTCCATACACAGCGCCACGCCGAGGAAAAGGTCGTGGGAGCAGAGACAAAGCAGAGGGCAGCAGCTGGCAGAAAGGTCGAGCTGCTTTGATGGGTGGCTCCTCTTTGCATGACAATGCCGCGCGGACGCGAGCGCGAGAGGCGGGACGCAGCGCGACGCGACGCGACGCGTTCCGCAAAACACGGAAGTGCGCGCGTGGCCCTCCAGCTTTCAATGCGCGACCCAACCTTGTGCTCTTCGGCTTTTATCAGCTCGGAAGGTCAAGCGGGCGCGGGGGCGCCGGAGGGGAGGAGGAACGGTACCCGCTCCCGCAGTGGGACCGCGAGCGGAGGCTCAGTGCATCAACTGATGTCACTGCGGTGCCTCTGACCGGGAGGTCCTAGGTTCCAGTCCTGACGGCGGCAGGATTTTCGACACTAGCTACACAGCTAGGTCGAATTCAGTCGCTGTCTGGAGGAGAATTCTAGCGACCAGCTGCTCTGATCGGTTGTTTTCCGTGACTTCTCCGATCAACACCAGGCGAATGCCGGAGCAGTGCCCTAAGATACGGGCGCGATCTTTCCTCCCTCTTCCTTGTTCTATCCTCACCCCTTACACATACACTTACACTAACATGCATTACTCTACCACATATTCTGGGAGACCGGTTAAGAGCTTAGAGCTTGTCCCGGCTGGGGCGGTGCCCCGCTGGTGGGAGAGTCCTGGTTGTGGAAAACGCCACTAGTTGACGGTAGGTCGGCGCGGGATATCACCTTCCAGTGAGGGAAAATCACAGCCACCTCACGATAAAAAAACAAGTACTATACTTACGGGACTAATGACCTCAGTAGTTGACGCGCTCGGAATCACTAACAGTCAATCAATCCCGTGGGAGCAGAGGCCGGTCGTCTTGCGCCCACGGAGACGTGCGTTACGGGGAACTATTGAGAAGACACGCCCTCACTCGCATATCTTCTTGTAAATAAATTTATTTCCAGTCATATCAACATCTATTGTTATTAGCGACTACATATAAAGACATTACATAAATTTTCATCGGTTATAAAAACAGTGCTCAAACAATAGAACAGAAAAAATATACATAACAGGATAAAAACTAACAATGTTCAGAAGAAAATTGCATTTGTAAAGTTTCGAAATACATGTAGTAGAGTTATATTTCATTTAGGATATTACTTGATTTACAGAATTGTAGTACTATTTTTGATAGTCCTCAGATGTTACGATTAGTTCTTGCTATTGCTGAATTGTGCTCTGCGTTGCGCACTGTTCGCCCCAAATATTTTCGGCGTCTCGCGGAAGATTTTAGTGCCACAGAAATATTTGAATCGGTTATTTTTTTTAAAACCCATGTGTCACGGAATATAGAATTTGGTAAAACAGAAAAAAGCAACACGAAACGAAACAAAAAACAACTGCTGGATAAACCATGAATTGTTTGTAAAATATCTTCCCTCTGAAGTTCATACTCATATGATTTGTTGATGTGTGTATGAACTTTATCCGAGTATAAATAGTAATAAACATTTACACCAGATTTTAAAATCAATAAGATTATCTTCTACAGTTCTGACTGTAAATAAATTATTTTCGAATGCATTAGCAACCAGTGACACACACTCCATCAGTGTGTATACTCTTCTCACATATCCTCATTATTCTCTTGATGATAGGAAAGTCACTGTCCCAAGGAAGGAAAGAATGACCTCTGAATGAGTAATACTGGTTTATAGAGTGAAAATCTGTCTTTTATAAGTTCAAGAAACATTCTCACAACCATTTTTCTTGGACAGAACATTCATCTGGGAATTTTTCGTTTTCAGAAGTGCTTTTAATACAGTAACTGAAAAATGAACACATCTCATCAAATCCTTTAGGTCCAACACATCCATGGTAACAGTAAATCACTGAGATATCATCTCGTAAATTGTGTATGCAAAACACGGCAGACTACTGTGCAACTTGACTGTAGATTGTACCTTTTTCTCCCGGGGAGTATCACTGTTCACACTATCACACTATCAACTACAATTGCATGTTTTATCGTAAAAGAGAAAGATTGTTATGTGACACAAAGCATCTAGTTGGGCCCTAGCAAAACGGAAAGAAAAATGTTCACTGAACGTTCTTAAGTATAAATTATTCTTTACATTCCGAAATTCTTTACATTCCGAAATTCTTTACATTTCGGGTGTTTTTCTCCGAACATATCATGTATGAGACTTCTCCTTCGGCGAACACGTCCATTACGTACAATTTGGAGGCAGGTGAGGAATTAACATGTCGTCACAGATACGTAGCAAAGTGATAGGTGTAGCAGATAAGGCGGTAAACTCACGTCTGAGCTATGTCGTATGTCGAGCCAAATGTCAATCAAAGTTGCAGCGCGGTTGTGATGCTTCAATTCAAGAGTGGGTTTTATTTAACTTGGGACATTTGTGTGTGTTTTATATTACTGGGATATTTACAATCCTAGTTAATAAAAAGAACTGAAGTTAAATTCATTTCCTTCTTCAATTTTGTTCATAGTCTTCCCTACTACTCGTTACACAGCTTTCATTGAACAAAAGTACGTACGTCTGAAACTATATACGTATCGAACTGAATGGGTAGAAATGGAAGTAAAGAGTGAATCATAATGAAAGGTGAACTACCTTCATGTTCGCTTACCCCGTCCTCCCCCATCAATATAGAACAAGATTTGTCAAGGCTTCTAAATTTCCATTTATTCTCTAAATATCAGTAATTGTAGAAAAGTTTTAACTATGTAGTCTTATTACATTTTGATGGGGAAACCACAAATATTTATTCCCCAAAAGATCTTAGATAGAAAAGTAGACAAATTTCTCGAACTTTTGGTTTACCTATACATTATTTAAGCTAAGGCAAGCTCTTCTGGCACGCTTTGTAAAGTCATCTTACGATGTGATCATCAAGTGAAGCGTTCTAACACAAAATGAGCAAATTATACAGCACCAATTGAACAAGATATTCAAATATTATAACACATAAGTTTTCAAACAAAAAATTATAATATTCAAAGAATTCCCATTCATAGCACTGTATGTCGCTTTTCAAATCGGCACGGAGGCAGAGCAATAATCATAAACATTATGTAACTGTCCTTGGCGTTCAATTTTTCCTATCGATATCAATGTTACCGTGCCCCTTTTGTATGTTTGGCTAGTGATTTATGGACGTTTTCCTTGACCCACTTCAGTGACGCGTACTTGCAAACATTGCATATCGAAAATTCGCTTGCCCTTGCCAGGGCAGGCTGCTATTGCGTAACGTGCATAAACAAGCTATTTCGTTTTATTTCCAGGTGCACGATTAAAAGTTCAAACAGAGATAGAAATGTGGAGAGAGTAAAGAAACAACAATATCCCCGACTTAATAAGTGGATACATTTGATGCTCCTGGTGAACACAGCAAAAATTTTCGTGATAGAATTTTTTAATTTCATACACGGTAAATATAAAAGTTTCGTTGCTTGTTTCATTAATTTTATTGTAGAGGTCATCCCAGACTAAGCGAAAAAAGCCACCGCCATCATAATATACGTGTTCCAACAAAAAATATAAGTATGTTAAATATTAAGATTTTTTCAAACATCGAAATTACATTTAACGTGAGAAAATTACTTTTTATTTTTGCTTTAAAGAAATAGTTTCATAGACGTATTGTGCCTGTCTAGCGCGGGGTGTTATTGGTTAATTTTAATAAGAGCGTTCTGTAAAACAATTGGAATATTCAATTGTTGGTGACGCATTTTCGAAACGTTTTGATGCATTCAGAAAAATGTAACTATCGACAAACTCCATTTTTCAGAAAAAAAATGCCAGATTTGTATAAACCAATCAAATCCTGAATAAACAAACGTTGAAATTAGAAAAATATTCTGACAGATTAAACGAGCTTTAAAACAACGTTGCTTTTTACACGAGAGAGCACATGCAACATAAGTTGTGACGTTGTTGCCTCCCGCATGTAACAGTCACATCGGGCCATGGAGCTATGAATATAAGGAGACGGCATGACGTCAAAACTTGAAGCCACCTCTGCCATATTGGTGAGTCCACAAAGCTGGTAATATAGACAAATCTCGTGTGAGTGTTTTGTAGCTTGCAGCTGTACTCGTGTTCCGTTGTGTTGTTTGGCATCCTTTTTAATATTTAAAAGCTTTGTTCAAAATTAGAGAACTTTTTGTGACTAATGGTTGCTTGTGTGGCTAACGGCTGTACAAACCGTACGGGAAAACCGGAAATTACTTTCCACAAGTAAGTAGCTACTCCATGTAATTGGGAACATTTAGTAACTTTAAGAAAAAAATCGCGAATAACTTACAAAGTTACTAAATGTTTCAAATTACATGGAGTAGCTACTTACAAGTGGAAATTAATTTCCTGCAGATCCAAGGCGGAGAGCATCGTGAATTAAAGTCCTACGAAGAGACAACTGGCAGCCTAGCAATTACAGCAAGTTATGTTCGACTCATTTCCAAGAACATGATTTTGATAGAACTCCTTTATCTTGTTTGCAGGAATTCGCAGTTCCGTCAAATTTACCAGCTTTTCCATAACATCTAAAATAATTAATGACGTATTGTTAGGCCTGTAGTAACAGAACGTATAGGTTTGACAGTCGTGTTTTGGACCCACAGATATGGCGGATTGGCTTCACTTGCTGAACACGGAAGAGGTTGGTAACGGTACCTCCATGTATTCATAGCTCCATGCATCGGGCACACTGCCGCTATTTGTCGATCCAAAGCCCCCTGCACCCAACCTGCCGAGCTGGCGCGCGCGGAAGGGGGGCGGTGGGTACGACGCCGTCGCCATGACAACGCGAGGGCCCTCCGCGCGGCGGATACAATTACGGGCGCGAGTGCGGGCGGGCGAAAGAGACGCGGGAACGCCGCCTTTATTGCCACGGCCGCGCCCGGGGGGCTGTTCTCTCCCCGGCCCCATCCACCCCCACCCCCGCAATCATCCGGACTGCGCTAGCGGCGGCAGAGCACGCGCTGGAGGCGCGCACACTCGCGTCAACCCAGGTAGGAGATGCCTCCATGCTCGCGGTCGATACATCGATTTCGTCTCACTTAAAAACTAACCCAGAGAATGAAATAGAATCGACAACGTCGGGCGGTGACAGCATTTTTGACATAGCTGGGTTGAATTCAATCGCTGTCTAGAGAAGAATTCCAGTAGCCGGCTGCTCTGATCGGTTGTTTTCGACGGCAGAGCACGTGCTGGAGTCGCGCACACTCGCGTCAACCCAGGTAGGAGATGCCTCCATGCTCGCGGTCGATACATCGATTTCGTCTCACTTAAAAACTAACCCAGAGAATGAAATAGAATCGACAACGTCGGGCGGTGACAGCATTTTTGACATAGCTGGGTTGAATTCAATCGCTGTCTAGAGAAGAATTCCAGTAGCCGGCTGCTCTGATCGGTTGTTTTCGACGGCAGAGCACGTGCTGGAGTCGCGCACACTCGCGTCAACCCAGGTAGGAGATGCCTCCATGCTCGCGGTCGATACATCGATTTCGTCTCACTTAAAAACTAACCCAGAGAATGAAATAGAATCGACAACGTCGGGCGGTGACAGCATTTTTGACATAGCTGGGTTGAATTCAATCGCTGTCTAGAGAAGAATTCCAGTAGCCGGCTGCTCTGATCGGTTGTTTTCGACGGCAGAGCACGTGCTGGAGTCGCGCACACTCGCGTCAACCCAGGTAGGAGATGCCTCCATGCTCGCGGTCGATACATCGATTTCGTCTCACTTTAAAACTAACCCAGAGAATCAAATAGAATCGACAACGTCGGGCGGTGACTGCATTTTTGACATAGCTGGGTTGAATTCAATCGCTGTCTAGAGAAGAATTCCAGTAGCCGGCTGCTCTGATCGGTTGTTTTTGGACGGCAGAGCACGCGCTGGAGTCGCGTACACTCGCGTCAACCTAGGTAGGAGATGCCTCCACGCTCGCGGTCGATACATCGATTTCGTCTCACTTTAAAACTAACCCAAAGAATCAAATAGAATCGACAACTTCGGGCGGTGGCAGAATTTTTAACACTAGCTACATAGCTGGGTTGAATTCAATTGCTGTCTAGAGAAGAATTCCAGTAGCCGGCTGCTCTGATCGGTTTTTTTGGGCGGCAGAGCACGCGCTGGAGTCGCGCACACTCGCGTCAACCTAGGTAGGAGATGCCTCCACGCTCGCGGTCGATACATCGATTTCGTCTCACTTTAAAACTAACCCAGAGAATCAAATAGAATCGACAACGTCGATCGGTGGCAGGATTTTTGACACTAGCTACATAGCTGGGTTGGCTGTCTAGAGAAGAATTCCAGTAATCGCTGTCTGGAGTCGCGCACACTCGCGAGGTAGAGATGCCTCCACGCTCCAGATACATCGATTTCGCAGAGAATCAAATAGAATCGACAACGTGCGGTCTGACACTAGTAGCTGGGTTGAATTCAATCGCTGTCTAGAGAAGAATTCCAGTAGCCGGCAGAGCACGCGCTGGAGTCGCGCACACTCGCGTCAACCCAGGTAGAAGATGCCTCCACGCTCACAGTGGATACATCGATTTCGTCTCACATTAAAACTAACCCAGAGAATCAAATAGAATCGACAACGTCGGGCGGTGGCAGCATTTTTGACACTAGCCACATAGCTGGGTTGAATTCAATCGCTGTCTAGAGAAGAATTCCAGTAG
Source organism: Teleogryllus occipitalis (assembly GCA_011170035.1). Lineage (NCBI taxonomy): Eukaryota > Metazoa > Arthropoda > Insecta > Orthoptera > Gryllidae > Teleogryllus > Teleogryllus occipitalis. The sequence goes on along the minus strand of BLKR01012248.1, from coordinate 1,396 downwards.
CCGGCTACTCTGATCGGTTGTTTTTGGACGGCAGAGCACGCGCTGGAGTCGCGCACACTCGTGTCAACCCAGGTAGGAGATGCCTCCACGCTCGCGGTCGATACATCGATTTCGTCTCACTTTGAAATTAACCCAGAGAATCAAATAGAATCGACAACGTCGGGCGGTGGCAGCATTTTTGACATAGCTGGGTTGAATTCAATTGCTGTCTAGAGAAGAATTCCAGTAGCCGGCTGCTCTGATCGGTTGTTTTCCGTGGTTTCTCCGATCAACACCAGGCGAATGCTGGAGCAGTACCCTAACAAACGATTCCCGGACCGCGCGTGTACTTTCCTTCTTCCTGTTTTCGTCCTAACCTCACACAGACTCTTACACTAACGTGCACTACAGTACCAAACATGCCAATCGGGAGCTCAGAGCTTCTCCCAGTTGGGGGCTGGGAGATTTCTGGTTGCGGAAAAAACCCGCAAGCCGACTGATAAGTTGGTGCCGGATCTCGCCATCCAGCCGGGGAAGACTGATCTCCCGCTACCTTCCGCGATAAACAACATGAACTAAACTTACAGGACTAATGACATTAACAATTTACATGCACGGAATCACCAAACAATTATATAATAAAAAAAATTGAAAGACAGGGAAGCTCGCATCTTCAGGAACTACATATAGATCTCCCGAGATGTCGCGATTGATACAAAATGTTTTGTCTAGCGAAGGTGATGTTCCTATGCCTCGCGTCTAATTGGTTGTTTCAAACACACAGACGGCTTTCCCTTACACGTGATGTGTCGAAGCTGCAAACGACAATTGATTTAAAGGCATTCTAACTCTTATAATTTCCAAACATGTGGAATTTCGCAATGTTATAGAGGTCTGTAAATACAGAGGAAGATTCTTTGGATTTATGGTTGCTCATTCTATGATGAGGCTACGAGATGCTCGGTAACCCGTATATTTGCCCGTTGAGACGAAGAAAACATATACCACAACATTTACCGCGAAAGCGATCATCAAATATCTTCGGCATGTTCCTGCCCGTGGAGATAAAGATGAACAATTTCCGGAAAAACATACTGTTGTCGTTTAAAGATGGTAATTCTAAGACTATTGTTTGACATTGAATTGCATGTTTACGATGTTAACAATACTTAATAGTCAATATTTTGTTCTCTTCATGGTCAGAATCGCCTTCCACTCCGATGAATTCCTCGACTGAAACATTTCTAGAGATACTTTGTAGACGAAAAAAAGTTTTTTGAGTAAAGTAACAACTCGAAATCATGTGTTCGCTCCTGCAAAGAATTTAAAGTATTCTGATGAATCTGTATGGATTCTAATTATATTGAAACTAAATTGTAGTTTCTATATCGAAATCCTAGTTTCGTTCCAATCGCTC
>BLKR01012247.1:0-20000 GCA_011170035.1 Teleogryllus occipitalis | reverse complement strand
ACTTTCCTAGATATTCCACAAGCTTGAATAGATAATTTTTTTATAATAAATAGAAGGAAAATAAACTTGTTTCCACATTTTTCGGAAAAATCATAACCACACCGTAAAAAAATAGCTCTATTATTGGGATATTCCTCAGCAAACCCTAAACAAAACCTGATAGTAAGCTTTGTAATACATTGTCCTTGAGCTAGTGAAACGTCATTTACTTTGTAGTGTTACAACATCTCTACCATTTCGAGAGTATTCTCTCTGCAAATAAAGATCCTCCTGTGCATCACAACCATCTTCAAGAACATCTAAACAAAATATAAGATTAAAGTGATCGTTGGCGAGTTACAGATAATGAAGCAAAATCAAAACAAATTTTTCCCTAAGAAAAGTAACTGCCCAAAACTAAAACTAAATAAAGCGTAACTCCACGAAGCTGATACAGACAAATACCTTGGACTGCATTTAGACAGACGTGTTACTTGGAAAACCCAAATCAAAACTAAGAGAAAGAAAGCACAACTTAAAGTTCAACAGACAATCAAAGGTGTCCCTGAATAAAGAAGTAGAGATTTACAAAGCTATAATAAGACCAACATGGACCTATGGTATTGAATTGTGGGGCTCTTCCAGTAAATCGAAGGGTCGATGATAAAACATTAAGGAACGTATGCAACGCACCGTAGTACGTGACACACAACATGATATACAGAGACCTCGACATCATCCCGCTAGAAGAAATTATCACCACGAAGAGCCAAGCTCACCAGAGGAGTTGTACGAGCATCTAAATTATCTTTCAAGGAACCTGCTAGAAAACCATTCTGAGGAAAAACGAAGCGTTTTCAGACTCTAAACACGGTTTTAGAAAATCAAAATCTGCGGAAACTGCCATTTTTTCCGTTTATTATATATGTTGCTTCATCAATAGACCAAAATGAAGAATTCATTAGGATTCATTTGTTTAGATCTTTCAAAAAATTTTGACGTTATTAACCATAACATCTTGCTCTCAACATTACCATTTTATGGAATTCGTTGTATTGCCCTAGATTGGATAACCTCGTACCTTGAAGATCGATCTCAAATAGAAATACAGTACTGGTACCAAAGGACATTATTTACTAATCTTTTCAATTCTTTGCCAATTTAACATGAAATCCCACGAGGTTCGATCTTAGGTCCAATCCTCATTCTGTTCTACGTAAACGATATACCCTCATCTATTAAAAATGGAATAACAGTTCTGTTTGCCGATGACTCGAATGTTCTTTGCAGGAAAAGAATCCATAAATAAATAGCACAATTTCACAAGTTTCAAATTGATTTTGTAATAAATTAATAGTTAACGAAGGAAAAACTGTCAATGCAATTTTGTGTTTTTTGCAGATGTACATTCCCGCCTGTGATATGGCAAAATATTCAGGGCAAGCGCATCGTTTAGTGCCCAGAGATTTAGATTGCAAAAGGAAATTAAACGAATAATGAAAAAATGCCATCAAAGTTATTTTTACAAGTCTTTTTTCATTAAGCTTGGAATCTTACCAATGCCTTGCCTACTTATTTACGAATCCATAGTATTTGTCAAAACTGACATAACGGTGGGAACATATTTTCATGTAATACTGATATTTATAGTTACAACACACGACGTAGAAATCATGTTTCTGAAGTATCAGTATCAAGAGCTCACTACAAGAAATCCACATACAATACATGTATGTTACTTTACAACGCATTGCTAAATAAAATTAAACAATTAAAATTGGAACACAAATTTAAGTTAGAGTAAAATATGTTCTGCTGAATAACTGTTTGTGTACAATTAGAGTCTATACTTATCGTCTAAAAAAAAATTATTACTTAAACAAAACAATGATATAGTATAATAAATTGGTTTACATTTGAATTGCATAATTTAAAAAAAAACTTAATACGCCTGTAAGAAGTAATGTACTTCAGCTTCCGCGGCAATGACCACCATCTCGATCGGACTTTCTCTAGTTTTCCTGACCCATTGAGCAAATCTTGAAATGGCCCTTTGATTTGCTTCTGGACGTAAATGTAGCTTCACTATGCGCACGTTTTGTTGAGCTTTCCTTTTGCTTGTAGTGGTAGTAGAGCTTTGGGTGAGTTTCTATTTTATAAGCAAAACAGAAAAATCAAATATGCAGTTCATTTATCGTTAGGAATATGTTTTCTATAACTCGGAAACGAAAATATCTAGCTTTTTAAAATTATTTATTATTATTATTATTAATATTATTATTATTATTATTAATATTATTATTATTATTATTAATATTATTATTATTATTATTATTAATATTATTATTATTATTATTATTAATAATATTATTATTATTATTATTGTTATTATTAATTATTATTAATATTATCATTATTATTATTATTATTATTAATATTATTATCTTTTCACTATTAATAGTTCAATTGTTGGGAAGGCATTCTGAAACTCAAGAAACCGTTAGCAGAGAATTTTCTTCCCCATACATCCCATACACTTTTACAGTTTTTTACTAATTAAAAAAATAAATAAACGGTGAAAACTTATATAGACTAAAACGAGAGAATATTTTAGATTTGCCAAACCGATTTCTTAAATGAAATTTTCAATATCACTATAATTCACGCCATTAATGTATTTGTTAGGAACCATTTACTTCTTGTTTCAAAAAGAACAATTTGTAAATTATGCAGAAGTGAAGGAAAAAAAATATTCGAGGGCGTAGGGAACTCTGCCCGCACGAACTGCTTGCCAGCCTCAAAAACCCTAGACTTTTTCAAGCATGGGCAATTGCCCCTGACCCCGCGCTTTGTCCTTCAAATGCAGATAAGGCGAATACACGCTGAAGTTGAAAATTTAAGCGCAGAGCGTTCCCAGTACAACAAAGACTGGTGGCTTCATACGAAAATATGTTTGCTTGGTTTCCTATCAGACAACCGAGATTTGAATTTTTTGATAGATTTTGCTACTTATTACTTTTCTTTAATTGGTTATTTAAGATCGCATCAACATCTTAGGTCATTAGCAACAAACTTATTACTTTATTTTAAATACCTTTCCTTTTTAAATTCTGCCTTGTATAAATATTTTTTCTAAGAGCCACCAATATTTTGAAACGCAAAATCTGGGCCGATTTTGAGAATGTGTCTGTTGAACCACCTAACCTAAATCGGAACTTTAATACAGTATTTGTACCTGTGAACAACTAATTATTGTACAGTTGAATAAATGTTACTACGAAATAAATTTGATATAAAATGTTGAATTGCATTTTTAAATTAACAATTTCAAATATAAAAAAATGAATTCACTCTAATTTATAATTTAGTACAGGAAATTTGAATTAATATCGCTTGCCATTAAGACCTTATAAGACTAAGATAATTAAAAGTTCTGGTGGTGTTGTACCTATACATGACAAGTTTGGCGCTGGGTTGAGGTGTACAAATTGAAAGAAACTAAACAATAGTTTTCTGGAGATGAACTTTAGTCACTGTCCGAATTTCTTTTTTTTAAAATTATTTATTACCTGTTCAATTACATAATTTTACAGGAGTTTGAAAACTTTACATTGAACATTGTGGTGAGATGCTGGAGCTTTAATATGGTAAATTATGTATTTACAAATTTTGAAAATAAGTAAAGTAAACAAGTAAATACATTAGAAAAAAAGTTATTGAAATGTGTGATGGGTATAATAGTGACGAAAAATTAAAGGTTAAGTTTATGAGATAATGAATTAAACAGAATAAACATTTACATTTATGGAACGCGAAAAATGCCTTTGCCAGAGTTTCTAAGACATTGTTCAATGTTAAGTGAAAAATGTTACCGAGAGTTCCAAATTCGTGTATTCGTAGTTGTTACAATCTCGGTGAAGTAAATGCGATCGAATTATTTTCACACTTACGTTGCAATTTACTTGCACGAAATTTTCATGATAGTTTCTGAACTTAAGAAACATTGCAAGTGTATTGAATATCTTTAAAGAATTTTTATTGAAATTAAAGATGATACATTTACAAACTTACCTGGGTGCAATTTATTTTTAATTAAATAATTTCACAAATTTTTAATCAAGAAATCAATATTTTTCGCAATTATGTCCAACATTGAAAAACTAATCAATTAAAACCATTAAAATGCAAATATTGAAAGAAAAGTAATAAATGAATTCAGTACAATAATTGCACAAAAAAAATTGTGGATGTCCGAAAGCCTCGGCTCAGAGAAGAACAACCGTGCCCTCTACACATTTCCCATCCACATGCTGACTACGTCTTGCTGTTTGCAAAGAACACGTTTGAAAAGGTTACTAGATAAACTAAAATTGGTATATTTTATTACAATATATTGCTCGGTTTTCGGCGCGTATTTACGTGCTGTATTGATATTCAAAATGCATTTCCCAATTATTTAGTTCAACCATGGGCCTCTGCAACTACTTATCTACATGAATATACTAATATTGTGTAAAAGTTAAATACCCGTCCACTTTTAGTTTCAGACAATAAAAGCATTTGAAGTTAATACTCAAACTTAATTTTTGGAAACTATGGAGAGTGTCTCGTATATTTGCGTTTTTATTTGTTTTTCGACGCACTTCAACATTGCAGGCATTTATGCATGTAAACACAGTCAAACAGCCTATTAATATGGGTATGTTTATTGATTAAATTCTAATCCTTATGCCTTTCACTTCACTTCTTCATCTGTCAGTGACAGTGTGATACCAGAAATTCCCTCGCCGCACTTGTGACTTTGTGGCAACGTCCCTGACGAAAGGACAGTAGTAAGACAGCCCGCGAGGTAGAAATTGTGCCCCTCATTCATTTTCAGGCATTTTGGTTTAATTAAAAAAACTGATGTTTCGACTAACCTCTAGAACAAGGGAAAAACCGAATTTTGGTGAATCCAATGTGAAAATCTCGATTGTTACCAGTTCTACAGCAACGCTGCAGTATCAGTGAGGTGAATTTATTATTCTCTTAAGACTATGGGTATTAACAGTTTTAAGAAAAACCAATGTTAACAAGCTATAATTAAATATAATAGTGTCGGTATATATAATTTCCTTTAAAAATTAATACTTTGTTTTTAATAAAGTAGATTGGAGTCAACCTAGAGATACTTTGCAAGGTTAATATCAATAGAATTATTGCATGGTTGTATCGCGCTTGCAGGCTAATTCTTCAATACGTACCCACAACCAACAGCAAGAATGCACGGGAGCACTAGTGATTGAGGCCCCGTCGAGTTTTAATTCTTTCCACTCCGTATTTTCGTTAACTAATTCCAACTTTTGACAGCATTTTGTTGTTAATGTAGCTTTCAAATTTCAGGAAGTCCTGAAACACAGTTCAAATTGTGAGAATGTGGTAACAGTTACTAAGTAGCACATTTATATATATGATGGATAATATTCCCGTCTACAACCTTTCTAACATTTCACGGTAAAAAACTAGAGACTTAGAAGTTTCTTCATTTTTTTCTATTTTAGATATTTTCACTGTCAGTCCACCATGAACTAGAGTTACGATAAAAGAAATTGGCTATAAACTTCGATCGCATTAAATTGTAAGTTTGCATTAAATATTTGTTAACTAGTGAACGTGTTAAATGTGCTCTATTAAATATTTGTCAGTTTAAAAAAAAACTTTGAAAACTTTCCTAACATCTAGTTAGGGACTTCTGAGTAGTTCACCGTCAAACATTGAATCAATACAACAATTTCAGTAGTAAGCCCATTGAGCCCTTTACTTTTAAAGAGTTTCAAGGCTGACGAGTGCGAAGCAGAACGAATCGTTGCCCTCGCCTTCGAGTTCATTTCATCCGCCAATGCAAACAAACTTCCAAACAAGCCAAAGTATCCACTTTGCAGAAAGTCATTATAAAATGTAGCAGTTTCTCCACTATAGAATAAGAAAATTGCATGAAGGGCTACGACAAAGAAAATGGAGATAACAGGATAATTTGAGTTCCTTTTCAACAATCTCTTTCGTCTTAGGAATATTACAAGCTCCTCCGAATGATTATGTCTCATGGTTTAGTTTTCAAAGACATTAATATTCAATTATCTCTCAAGTGCGAATGTGTAGAAGACAGCTTCACGATAAATTTGCGATGCAAATTTATTACGTCATAAAAAATTTTCCTTCCAACATTCTGAACTGAAATTCTTCTCCGAGAACCCCATGAGCAATTGAAAAAAATTTCGCTGATGCGAACAAGGTTATCATTTCGAAAATGAATGAAAGACGCTGCACTACTTCGATCACTTTGTTATGAAAACAATACCATAATGCAAATCACTCAAAAAGCTTTGTAGATTGCATTGCAACTATAGTGTAAGAGATCAAAAAATTGAATATTATAAATTAATATTAAAGTAAATTCAAATAGACTGTATAAATTGCCGAGGAAATAAATATTTTAAAATCAATACAAAAAATTGAAACGTGAAAATAAATTACACGTGAGGAATGATATACCGAGCCTTTGGTTTCTGTGAGGCAGAAAGTTTAAACAGTAAAGAGGAGAGTATTCCCTTCTATAAAAGATTCATTGATAAAAGGGAAAGAAAATTGCTTTTATTTGAATCTGAAAATACATAAATATCTCTATTTGTAGAACAACGGTTGTTGCACAGGCATTGAATATTTAGTTGGATTCCATTCTCTAACTCTACTACTTCTTCCAAATGATATATTCACTCAAGTTTATTATACGGGCTCATTTTGCTACAAGCGCAATGTGTATGTTTAGTTTTTCGTTTCCGGTAGAGGTATCAACGTACCAAATTTTTCAGAAAACGAGAAGACGTGGTAATAAAAAAGTGATCTTGGCTCTGCGGGTGAAGCCGCGTTGAAAGCTGTATTGACGACGTTTGGATCATCTTTTTGTTGCCTTCCTCAGGGCTCGTCAGGGCAGGCAGGGTATGGACCAACTCTGAGGAAGACCACAGAAAGATGGTCGAAATGTCGTCAACACAGCCTTCGATGCGACGTTTCTCGGACAGCCAAATTCGTTCAGATGACACCGGCGGCGGAAGCCTACGACTTCACTGGCAATTAATTTTACACAATTAGTACCCTTTCCAGCAAAATCAAAAAGTGAAAATAATATTGGAACCAGGAAATAAAACAGCATTTTTTAACAGTGCCCAACTGCTGCAATCAGATGAAACAAAACCTTTCGAGGTGGAAATAGGTCTAATAGGTCGAGGTGGAAATAGGTCCGGCGGCGGAAGCCTACGACTTCACTGGCAATTAATTTTACACAATTAGTACCCTTTCCAGCAAAATCAAAAAGTTAAAATAATATTGGAACCAGGAAATAAAACAGCATTTTTTAACAGTGCCCAACTGCTGCAATCAGATGAAACAAAACCTTTCGAGGTGGAAATAGGTCTAATAGGTCGAGGTGGAAATAGGTCCGGCGGCGGAAGCCTACGACTTCACTGGCAATTAATTTTACACAATTAGTACCCTTTCCGGCACAATCACAAAGTGAAAATAATATTGGAACCAGGAAATAAAACAGCATTTTTTAACAGTGCCCAACTGCTGCAATCAGATGAAACAAAACCTTTCGAGGTGGAAATAGGTCTAATAGGTCGAGGTGGAAATAGGTCCGGCGGCGGAAGCCTACGACTTCACTGGCAATTAATTTTACACAATTAGTACCCTTTCCAGCAAAATCAAAAAGTTAAAATAATATTGGAACCAGGAAATAAAACAGCATTTTTTAACAGTGCCCAACTGCTGCAATCAGATGAAACAAAACCTTTCGAGGTGGAAATAGGTCTAATAGGTCGACGTGGAAATAGGTCCGGAGGCGGAAGCCTACGACTTCACTGGCAATTAATTTTACACAATTAGTACCCTTTCCAGCAAAATCAAAAAGTTAAAATAATATTGGAACCAGGAAATAACACAGCATTTTTTAACAGTGCCCAACTGCTGCAATCAGATGAAACTAAACCTTTCGAGGTGGAAATAGGTCTAATAGGTCGACGTGGAAATAGGTCCGGAGGCGGAAGCCTACGACTTCACTGGCAATTAATTTTACACAATTAGTACCCTTTCCAGCAAAATCAAAAAGTTAAAATAATATTGGAACCAGGAAATAAAACAGCATTTTTTAACAGTGCCCAACTGCTGCAATCAGATGAAACAAAACCTTTCGAGGTGGAAATAGGTCTAATAGGTCGAGGTGGAAATAGGTCCGGCGGCGGAAGCCTACGACTTCACTGGCAATTAATTTTACACAATTAGTACCCTTTCCAGCAAAATCAAAAAGTTAAAATAATATTGGAACCAGGAAATAAAACAGCATTTTTTAACAGTGCCCAACTGCTGCAATCAGATGAAACAAAACCTTTCGAGGTGGAAATAGGTCTAATAGGTCGAGGTGGAAATAGGTCCGGCGGCGGAAGCCTACGACTTCACTGGCAATTATTTTTACACAATTAGTACCCTTTCCAGCACAATCACAAAGTGAAAATAATATTGGAACCAGGAAATAAAACAGCATTTTTTAACAGTGCCCAACTGCTGCAATTAGATGAAACAAAACCTTTCGAGGTGGAAATAGGTCTATTTGAACAGCAACTCCACAATATAAATCCAAAGCTCGTTTTCCGTTGGCAATTCCATTATTTTTGAGAAAAAAGTATTGTTATAGAATTTTAACACAACTGCTAGTTGCACTCTTCAAAACTAATATAATTCAAATACACATGGTAAAAGATCTAGAAATTTCAAGCTCAAGAAAACTGAAGTTGACCGTAGGCAGTTTTATTACACGTGAGAGGAATTTTTGCTATAGAATTTTAATAAAACCCCTAGTTGCTCTCTCAAATGTATAATTAAAACGTACATGGCAAAACAGGGATCTATGATTTCGGATCTCAAGAAAACGCACCATAAATTTCGCTAGTCACCAAACTCACCTCAGTTGTGTGTTCTAGAACCACCGCTCGCCACCGCCGTGTCCACAGGAAATGACGCGGTCCCATGGTTCTCATCGAAACAAGACGATGCTCCAACTCGATTTTTTTCGATACAGTGCGATCGCATAGCAAATCGGCGGAAAGTGAGTGAACGCGCGGACTATTCAAATTATTGTGTTTAAGCAGGACGGAATAATTGAAGTAATTATTGGCTATCTAGGTTTATTGATACGGCCGGTTTTCACGGGTTTCCCATTTTCATCATTACCCTAAAGTGAACAAAGAAATGCAAACTCTTAAAAAGAATAAGGCGCCTGCTTCAGCTTTTCTTTGTCACTTAGCTACAGAAACTCGGACGCTTTTAAAGGAAAGCTACTACTACAGTTTTGCCTCGACCGGGAATCAAACCCCGGGAACACAGCACGGGAAGAAAGTACAATGTCCATGAGCCATCCCAAAGGATTAATACACAAAATAGAATTAATACGAATGAAATTTACATTAGTATTTTAAATTTTTTTTCAATAACAAACGGGGTATAATACAAATAATGAAATGAAAATTAATACACGTTTTAAAATCAATTTCACATAAAATTTAAAAACCTAAAATAGAATAAGTTGAATTGTTCTCAATACATATAAGATAGCAAACATTACGTTAATGATTTTTTATAACATCTATTTAATTTGCATTTTGTTTTTCGGTTCAGTAAATACAATTGTACATATTTTTTAACTGTGAAGAAATCTTCCATTAATGATTCATTATAATCAATATTTTTAAATAGTTGCCCAAACAGAAATATGAAATACATTATTATTATTATTATTATTATTATTATTATTATTATTATTATTATTATTATTTATTATTATTATTATTATTATTATTATTATTATTATTATTATAACAATTATACAAATACAAACACGCTTACATTGGAATGAGCACTGTGACATTATTAAGATAATTTAATCTACAATATCAATCACTACAAAATTTTATTATTCAAATGTGTGGTTTAGGTCAAGAGGATTGAAGTTCTGAATAGTGTTTGAAAAGAACACTCCACAACTAGTAGTTTAAACCCCTGTGTCAGACTTTTTCAAAGACCTGCCCAACGTCTAAGCAAATTGTAGAACAAATCTTTTTCTCTTCTAATGATTTTTCAATAACGTTGTAAAGTGTATAATCAGTGCACCTGATCTATTGTAAAGTGTGTTGTTCTGAATCCGAACTGATCTTCCGGTATTGATTTTTTGTCTTCAATAATTGGTTTTCTTCTTTTAAGAAATAACTTCTCAAAAAGTTTAGCCAAATTAGGTAACAGTGAGATCTGTCTGTATAACGTAGCATGTAGCCACAATATTTGTAGGCGTCTAAAGAAATATGACCTCCAAGGTTTCCAAGATCAGCAGCACTGGGTCAAGTAAGACTTTTAAAGTGTTGGAACCGTTCTAGAAATAATAGATCCGACGAGCCATCATTGCTACATGGTAAATAGCCCCAGCGAGCCATTTAAACTCATCCACATCAATAAATAATTTTGTTTGAGGTAATGTCAGTCACACTGCAATGATGATAATCACTGACAACTATTAACCCACAAGCACATTTTTATTATAAGTACTCATAAACCTTTATAGAACTTTAAAATTACTGGCAATTGGTATCAAATGATTTACTGAAGTACTTTCCATTCAACTAATCTTAATTCTTTTAGAAATATCTAAATTCACATGAGTTAAGACCCTATTTTCTGAGAGCACTTTCTAACATCAACCACTCCCTTCCCTGGTACCAATGCGATTATCTTCGGTGTAAGCTTTCTTTGGCGACGGCGATCAACTGGCTAAAGTTATCACGACTAATGGCAGGTAGAAGCATATGTTGCTGTCTTTCAAATGGTTTGTTTAAACTATTCACGGATAATTTGCGGCCGACTCCAATTACCCCGTGACCTCCATTACCCCTGCTTCCTTTATTCAGAAAATGCAAACATTTGCCAGATTTGCCCGATAACTGTGCCTTCTAGAGGTGTTTCCCGGAAACTCGAGTTTTGCAAAGAGTTCGAAAAAAATGGGCACCTTTGACACGCGGTACATTCTAAACTATTTGATCTACAGTGCTGAGATTTACACTACTGATCAGAAGTACATACCTCTTTATCTACACGTTTAGATAGAATTTTAAATTCACTACAAGCAGTGAAACCCAGCGACGTCCTAGAATCCATTTTTCTTCGTGAGGGTGGAAGGATGTTTTCACGTAAGTTAATCGCAAATGACTGGCAAACGAAAATTGTGAAGGAAATTTTATTTGCGGCATTCATACACAGAGAAACTCTTATACTACTCTCTTGCAGTAGGAATTTTGGATCATTGACGGCAAAACAAGTCTGTCTATCTGTGGCCAACTCTAACGCCTAAGACTTTTTTCTCCAAATATGATATTCACCAATCGATATGATTGAACTCGAGGCTTTGGGAGTTTCAAACGGAAATTTGATTTTTGAGGATACTTTACACGAAGTCTTGAAAACATTTTCAAAATTTTCTCAAATCTTTTTCCAATTTTTTTATTATTTTGTCCTCAGATCGAGTTAGGCCCGCAACAGACTACGCCGAGAAATTTGTTGCCAGAAATGTGCGACGAGAAATGCGGAAAGAGGTCGGCAAGGTCGTGTCCACACACTAGAAAGAAGTCATTCGATGTCTTGAAATGCCACAATCGAGGGTTTCGATATCACTGTATACTTTTTAGATTAGTTTTATATAGTTAGATTAGTTATTATTATACTGTGCCTCCTGCATAGCGCGCTTTACGAAAATGAGATTAGCTGAGCTCAAATTGCCTTCTTTGATGCTTATTTGAACAACTCACCGTGAACGATGCTGCGATAAATAAAAAGGAATCATTCATCTTTCAATTTAATACTTTTGTTCGGTTGATTACTCGTTTTGTACAAGTACGAGTAATTTTTTACACTTTCGTTTCATTTTCCCATATTCATATCTACTGCACGAAATTTCACTTCACAAAACACTCCAATATCTCGCTTCTTACCGGTTTATTGCTTCACAAAACGATCGTGCCAATTTAAACCTGAGATAAACCCAAAGTATAGAAAAAAATAAATGAAAGAGAAAAAATGTGTCCGAGATAACTCGCCCGCCAACTCGAGCGAGGAACTCTTTAGCGTCCACACAGGCGAAGGAGAAAACTCTTTCAAGTGTGTGGTGGTCGGAAAGTGTCCCTGGTCTCGATTTTCTTCATTTCACGTCCCACATTTCTCGCAACGCATTCCTCGGTGTAGTCTGTTGTGGGCCTAAAGAACGCTTAAGAGAATGGTGCAAGTGTTACATCGGTTGAAATCTAGATTTTTCGAATATTGCAAAAGTCCAATTACTTTGGTGAATCTTCCAACAACTTCAATAGAGAAGATAATAATTTCTACTTCCTCTCTACGGAGTAGATAAAGTGATGTAATGCTCCGCCGTCATTAAATTAGCCTAAAATTATGGCGTAAGAATTTCTTAATTTTCAGAAATTTGGGTGGTGTTGATTTTTTGTTTTTTATTTAAAGGTGATTTTCGAAATTTTAAAAAGTAGTGCACAGAAGCATACAATTCACTTGCGCCAGAATTTGAGTTTTGGAAAAATGAGATGCTCTTGATATTTTGTTTTCTTCCAAGTTTTTTGTTTGATTTTTAATGAAATTGATTTAAAATTGATTTTCCAAGTTTTGAAAAGTGGCGCTCGGTTCACTTTTTCGACCTTAGAACAAATTTTGAATTTTGAGTAAGTGGGGATGCTAGCTTCACCAGCTCAATTATGATATTTTAATTTCGGGATGTTGGGAGATACCCCAATACTTTCGTAAAACAACTCGATCCTGTCGTCCCTTCCGCCGACCGTCGGGTGGGGGGTGACGACTCAGAGTGAGAACGTCACGGATGCGTCACCTGAGCTGGACATGGCAGGCCGGTGGAGACAAGAAGTGTGTATTGCGCAACAGCAGCCTACCCCGAGGCATCCCCGGCGGGATGCAAACTTTGGACGTGTGTGAGATTGTAGGCTGCCACCTTGGCACTGCATCTCAGCGGCTCCCCAGGGTATTTAATATTCATTTAGTCAAAATACACTAAAACTATATGTGACGTATGGGGAGATTATCTACGCACGCTTTCTTGAGTTCCAAAATCTCTTACCAACTCTTGGGTAGTCGTTAATTATTAGCGGATTGGGCTAAACATTCTGAGTTAAAATATTTCTGGTAATGTTTTCTTAGTATTGAGTTGACTTTATCAGATGATTGTCAAAATTTTCATTTAATTTAAATGACTCTGAATTTATGATCGGAAGTTAATTAGTGAGTATCCTGAGGCGAATAGGGCTGTAAGTTAAGCTATATTAGAAGTGATTAATGATGGTGGACCCTTGCTTTGATAATGTGTGGGGTAGAGGGGTATTGTTAGCTATTACTGAGAATGTACGCTCTGTGAGAAAACGTTTGATGATGTGAATAATGAACGTTGGAGTTCCTAGTTTTATAATTTTATAGATTAGACCCGGGTGCCAGATTCACAAAAATGCTTGAGTGATGTCCAGAAAGGAAGATATTGTGTGTTCCTTTTTATGAAATGCAGAGTGAATATGTTCTGTTATTCTGAGCATTTGGTGAGCAGTTGAGTGTTGAGCAATGAAACTGAATCGATGCTTGGGAATTATGTTAACTGTTTTTCATATGCTGGTTTCGTCAGAAAAGGGTTTGTTTTTCGAATACTTTGGCAAAAACGAGTAGTAAACTTATGGGCCGGTAACTGACCATTTTGAAAAGATGTTTGTTGAGCTTCTTTTGTGGGAAAGTTGTGCCCAGTTTGGCAGTCAAAAGTGCAATGAGAAGCTTGTCCTGCTCCACGAACAACATGCCGAAAGAACCCAGAAGTTCACTTCATTATTTTTGTGTGTGTGTAAAAGACCACCTATGAATATGGTCTAGCTACACAACTTGATTGAGGAAGTAGTTTAAAACTTACAGAAACAAGAATTATCTACTTTACAGCATTACGGATATTGATGAATTTACTGCAGGGAAATCATTGTTTATTGGTTGCAGCAATACAAGCTAAGTATGTAGTATGGAAAAGAAAGTAACTATCGCCATAATTTCATTGTCATAATAATAAAAACAAAAACAACAATAACAACAACAACAACAATAATAATAATGTTATTATTAATGGCGAGGCTCAGGCGATAGCACCTGCTCTTCCGCCTAACCACTGAGTCTAGATTGATACAGGGCAGTAACACATAAGAGGGGAGGGCAATCTGTACATTTACGTCTGGGAGTGCAAAACTAGGGACTATTCCAGCATACGCTTTAAGCGATTGAGTAAACCCAGAGAACCTCAATCAGGATGGCGGCTTAGGGCCGGACAGCATTAATGTATAGAAGTACTTGACAATACAATGACCTTTAAATTCCCCTAGATTTATAATTTTAATGAATCTTGACTTTTATTTTATTGGGAAAATCTCCTTGAGTTATCACTGATTCAATCTTTCCATTGTAAAGCAATTGTAACTGTTCTTGATCCTTGGGTATCTCTAAAAGTCGCCTTGTACTCTACCACCGCCAAGATATTAAAAGTGAAAAATTTCTGTTAAAGAGGAATCGAGAGAAAATCAATTTAGTAAATGACGTTTTTGGCCAAAAAGATTCATAGCGTAAGCTCTATAATGAAAGTAAATCATTTTATTTTTTTTCAAAAATCGGACTATGAAAATTATTAAATTGTTTTACACGTATTTCTTCCCAAATTAAGGATTCAGATTGCATTACAAAGAAAGTGAGAAATTGTATCCCGAATGCATTTTAATTGATTAAAATAGAAAAAAATCATTGTTACGCAGGGGAACCAATCACATGCGGACAGAAAAAAAATTTCATTGAGAAGCCTCACAATTTTTATACACACCCAGATGAAAATGTGAGCTTAATGATTTGGTTTATTTCACAATCCACTGTTGGATCTCACACCGTGCAGTGCAGTGTCATGCCCTCCATGCTTATTCCTTGCGTTACAGTCGCAGGAGATCCTGTACATTAGAAGAACGCGCAAGGTCAAACGGCGTCTTGTTCTTCCAATATCCGCTCCATGGCTTCAGGTCCCTCCTGGCGCCGGCCGCGAGGAGCGCGCGCACCGCTTTCTCATTGTTAGAGCACGCCGCGCAGTGTAGAGGAGTCGCTCCATTCATATTCCTCGCGTCGACGTCGGCGCCCGCGCGCAGCAGCAGCTCCACGCACCGCCCGCTGCGGTCGTAGCACGCAGCCCCGTGCAACGCTGAGACTCCCCAGACGTTGACAGCATTCGCATCGGCGCCTCGTTGCAGAAGAAGCGACACCACATCCGCGTGCGCATTCCAGGCTGCGTCCTTTAAAGGAGTGTCACCACTTTCATTTATGTAATTGACAACGGCACCGGAGGCTATGAGGCTTCTTATGTCACTTATTCTTCCTTCGCCTGCCACCTTACACAACTGCTCTCCCAGAGCGGAGGGAGAGGTTCGTGCCCTCTCCATCTTCATCTTCACCTCCCGCACCCGGAGCTTCACCCGCTGCCTCGCGCGTTCTTCCTCGTCGGCCGTTGCGCCCTGGTGGCCGGGGCCTGAGGAAGTAGGGGTGGAGGAGGGGTGCTCCTCCCCGCCGCCCGCTGCTGCCCCTCCCGTCGCCGGTGCTTCGCGGGCGCTGGCGGCGGTGACAAGGGACGCACGAGGAGATAGGGGCTGCTCCAGTTGGCGCAACAGGGTTTCCACACGGGGCATGAAATTCTGCAACGCGCTTTGCAGGGAGGCCTCTACCTCATTGACACGGCCCTCTAGATGTTGCATAGCTCCTGCTTCTCCAGATCCATCCGGGGCCGTCGTCCCCTCTTCCATGGCAGTGAACCTATCCTGAGTCTCTCGAAGGCGCTGTTCTAATGAGTGGATAGCGGCGTCCTTCTCCTGTATCTTCCGCTCCATCTCGCGCATCACAGCCGCTGCCCTCTCTTCCTGCAGGCGCAAAGCCTCCTGCACCTCGCGCGCCGTCTCCTGTTTCTGCAGGCGCAGGGCCTCCTGGACCTCCGGCGCCGCCTCCTGTTTCTGCAGCCGCAGGGCCTCCTGGACCTCGCGCTCCGCCTCCTGTTTCTGCAGGCGCAAAGCCTCCTGGACCTCGCGCTCCGCCTCCTGTTTCTGCAGGCGCAGGGCCTCCTGGACCTCGCGCTCCGCCTCCTGTTTCTGCAGGCGCAGGGCCTCCTGGACCTCGCGCTCCGCCTCCTGTTTCTGCAGGCGCAGGGCCTCCTGTAGCTGCGCCAGCCCCTGCGCCACCTGCTGGAAGGCGTCGCCGACGGCGTCCGCGCCATTTCGTGTGCTAATGGCACCAGTGCTTCTGCGACTAGCCATCTCCTTCAAGCACCTTCTGAAATTCATGTATATGTGCAAGAAACATAGCCACTTAGGAGTTGCCAATAATCCGATTACGTTTAAATTGGTTGCGAATAATCAAATAATAGAACAAATTGTAGTGATTAAATATTTAGGAACATCAATAACAAGCTTAGGGAAAACAGATAAAGAAATAAAAAAGCAAGTAGTAAGGTGTAATAAGATCACTGGATACTTCAACTACTCAATATGGTATAATAAACATCTGTTACAGGACTCGAAGTTTAGAATATATCAAACAATAATTAGACCAATATGCAGAAGAAACAAGAAGTGAAACAAAACGCAACCAACAACTTGAGGTCGTTGAAATTAGAGTTGAGAAAAAAATTACAATTCACACTCTTCTGGATAAAGAAAGAAACAGAAACATCAGGGAAGAGCGAAAAATTAAGCCCATTACGGTCTGGATAGCTAACCGAGGAAATTAATGGAATGATCATATTGCGAGAAGGCGGACAATAGAATCTTGTAGATTGGTAGAGATGAATATCCGAGGGGAAGAACCGAAATTGAAAGACCGAGGAGAAGATGGAAAGACCCGTTAAAATTCTTGGAAAGGAACAAGCCTTAAGCCTGTTTTACACGGTCATTTCATTATTTCTCGTCGATACTGACCACACTGGATGTAATTTGTACAAAAAAATTATGCATGCTTCATTTTTCCGTACAATTTCATTCAGTTTGACTACAGTATATATATCTGGAGCGTAGCGTGGGCACGTGTTGTTTCATTTTGAGTGTTGTTTGTGATATTGAATCTTTGCGTTCAGTGAACCCTCTCGCAAATATAGCCACAATACCTCACACGTCTTTCTATACTTTATTTTGCAAATTCGTAACTACCTTATCATTCTTCCCGCTAATTTAATTTTTTTCCGTAAATGCGATGTACAACTGTTAAACTTCAAGCGCTTTTTGCGGCGTTTGGAGGTAGTATTTTCATCACGATTACGTACAGACCAGAAATGAAGATGTAAAACGCTGGAATCACGTTCATCCAGTTTCGGTACGCATAGAATAGACCGTTCGTTTTCCATCCAGTTTCTGTACAGAATAATGAGAAAAAAGGATGTAAAAATGACCGTGTAAAACAGGGTTTAGACTCTTCACGAAGATGTGCTACGGTTCTTGCATAGTTATGGTTGGGATGGAGGACAACATATGTTTTTTCATTCTATATGTGACTAAGAAACATTGCTTTGTAATCCATTTATGTTACTTATTACACCCATTACATTAAGTATCACTATTTTCTTGTATTTCGCCACTGCTATTCTCTACAATGGTTATGAACCAAGATAATATCAATTATGAAAGAATTCAGTCCTGGTATTAGAACAATTGGTAACGACGATGAATTACGAGAAACTGATTTTGACGACTGAGTTCTAAAAATAGTAATTGTCTTCAGGAGTGTTACGCACTGAATCGCTATCGCGTGACAATTATGACACAGGGCGAATGTATATGAAAGCTTCGCAGATAAAGAACAAAATTTGGAATTACGTCACAGGCATCTACAAGTCTCCTAAACGCAACGTCGAAGGAATAAATGCTGCTGGAAAGAAATGGATGAAATAAAAGAATGAATGAAATGAACGAAAGAATTAAAAAAACGAAAGAAAGGATGACAAGACCTCTACCTCCCCATAAACATCTAGAACTCGAGGAAAGTGACGCCACATAATCTAGCAATGAAGCTTTGAAGAACGTGTTAGCAGCGTGCAAGAAGGCTGCTCTACAAATCTACGAAAGAAAAATTCTTCAGTGTACAGAAACGACAAAAATCGAATAACAGTTAAAGGTGATGAAATTATATTTTGTTATAAATGTAAGAAGCCAGGTCATTTAGCGAGGAACTGTCGTTACGGTCTGGAGGTCAACAGAACGATCGCTAACTAGAGCGACGCAAATTAGTTCATGCGTCTTACAACAGATGTTGCACCATGCAATTTTGTTGATCCGGTGACAAACAAGGGACGCGTGTGGTGTTTGAATAGTAGGTGCTCTTCCCATATGAGCAATAACCTGGCCAGATCACCGAAGTGGATTAACAGTTTTTCAGAGACTGTGATGTTAGTCGTCAAGTTGTCAGCCACTACCGAAGCGAATTCCTCCATCTCTGTCGTGGTAACTTTTCTGTATTGCCCATCAATACCCAAATACTCACTATTGTCGTGTACCGCACCTCTTTTCACTTATTCTGTCCCAACGAATAGCACATGAAGATGACATTAAAAACATTATCGAAGAATATAATATGGTCCTACTTGCACATTGACATAGAAAAATCGGAGCTCTTTTTGAGAGTATAACTTTAACGTTCTTTGGAGATGGGCGATTTTGAGCTAATCTTCAGAGAAAACTAAGTTCCCAAAAACCTTACAAGAAATTATTACAAAATAATTTCTTTAGAAGTATTGTGCTTAAAAAAACATTAATGTGTAAAATTATTTACAATGTAGAGGTAGCGACGCTAAAAAAAATATACATTGGTATAATTTTATTTTATTTTTTATTTATTTTACGTCAAAAAAACAGTTAAAAACTGCGTATGACGTGCTATGGGAAAAAGTGAATTGTGTGCACATTTTCAAAATTCTGTGATCCCTACACTAAGTCATATACTACTTAAATTTTGAATTTTTGAAAGGAAGAAAAAAAAACTCCCATGTAATAAAATCTATTTTCAAGGATAAATAAGCAATAAATTTTGAATTTTGAAAGGGAGAAAAAAAACAAAAAAACTCCCATATATAAAAATCTATTTTCAAGGATAAATAAGCAATAAATTTTGAATTTTGAAATGGAGAAAAAAACAACAAAAAATTCCCCATGTAATAAAATCTATTTTCAAAGATAAATAAGCAATAAATTTTGGCTCTTATTACTTCCTGCCGCGACAACATGGAAACGATAATTTGAATAATTGTATTTCCCACTGAATTCTAGAAGACGTGCACAGAAAATGAAGTTACATTATGTCCAGAAGCAAAACAAGGGGCCATCTCAGCATTTGCTCAATGGATCAGGGAAACTGGACGAAAAACCTGATCGAGATGGGGGTCATTGACCCGGAAGCTGTAGTACAATAGTTGTTACAGGTTGTTTATACTCATTTATACAGTCCAAATGGTAAATAATGCATTATGTATCATTGTTAAAATTAATATTTCTTTTCTTGGGATGCTCAGTATAGTCTCTAATTGTATAGAAACAGTTATGCAGCAGAAACGATTTCACTTGGGATTTAAACTTTTCCATTGAATTTAATCGTTTAATGTCATCTGGCAAAGTGTTGTAAAATAATGTACATGTATTGTATGTGAATTTTTTGTAATGAGCTGCTGATACTGTCACCTGATGAATATGATTTCTACGTCGAGTGTTATAGTAATAGACTTCGGCATTTTCTGAAAAAATATTCCCGCCCTTGAGCAAGTCATTTTTTACAAAAACCACTGATTCGTAAATAAAAAGACACGGTAATGGTAGAATTCCTAGATTAATGAAAAGAGGCTTACATGAATT
>BLKR01012246.1:0-21737 GCA_011170035.1 Teleogryllus occipitalis | reverse complement strand
TTTCAGTGCCGCAAATTTGTACTTCGTGGCTCCAAATAGGTTGTATTACAGGTTTATAGATAAGAATTGAATGGCTCGGAAGCATATATCTTCCCCTATGAAACTTCAGAATGAAATTCAGTTATAAAAACTAATGCGTTTATAGTATGGCAACATCTGAGGAGTCTACAAGAGACTTTATTTCTTTGCAATTTGTTGTAAGAATCTTGTACATATTTACTGAAACAAACTGGAAGGCTAAGGGCTGTGTAGATAAGAGTTTCAATTTTTGCCAAAATGTGTCAGAAGGCTATCTGACTCTCAAGCTGTTCGTCTTTATTGTTCGCTGATAAATGAAAACCAGAGCGCCGAATGTGCAGATTGTTTCATACGACACACTAGACATCGTTTCAACACATGTATCAGCCAAGGAAACGGATCTCTAAGCAGGCGAAACAGTTTAAAAACTCGAATGGAAACACGAATTCCCCTGTATTTCGTTTCTCTATAAAAGCAAGCCAGTCGACTCCTAAGTGATGAGTGTCCTTGAAAGCTTTCTGGTGAGCACGAATCTCGCCTCCACGATGCCTCCACTTGTGCCGTGTGTGTGTGCGTATGTGTGTGTGTGTGTGTGAGAGAGAGAGACAGAGAGAGAGAGAGAGAGAGAGAGAGAGAGAGAGTGGTGTGAGTGGTCGTTGCCTCGCATGAGGCACCTGCGTGTGCAGAGGATTACAGCTATTTTCCGCGATGCACAGTGAACCCAAAACCCTAAACTCTGTGAAAACACTAAATTAAAACCAATATGGTATGTTTTTATTGCTTTTGTAATGTTTCTACGCTCTTATCTCTTATCGAAGAAGAGACAGAATTGATCACCTACTTTAAGACAACAGAACGATCAGAAAACGAACTAGAAATAAATTTATCTATTTCAGTTGTCACCCACTTTCGCATTTACCTCTGCATCAAAAAGTATGTAGTTGTGGACTCGAGTAAGGCTGGAGATTATTTCACGATGGACAAAATTAGGGATAAGAGCCCAAATCTAAAGCAGATTTACCCTTAAAAATATATTTTATTACATCGGAGCGAATATTTTGTTAACAATCCTTGCAAAAACGCTTCCTTCTATATTAAAAATTCAACTAGTATATTGCTTTGGTAGGTATCACAGAATTATGAAAACGTGCACAAAATCAACTTCTTCCCCTAGCACGTCAAACACAGTTTTTATCCATTTTTGACGTAAAAAATAAAATAAAAATAAATAGAGTAACGTCGTACGATACAGGGAGAGACAGAGAAGAAAGGGTGATCAAATTGAAAACGGACTGTGAGTAAGAAGTAATGGGCTGTGTAAAAAAAAATTAAACAAATTTTTAAAAAAAGTCTTCGTTGTGCTCGCCTTCCGGCTCATTTCTTTCCACTGCGTTGCAGAGTGGCTCTCCAGCCTTGGCGCGCCGCCCGTCTGCGCTTATTTTTCGGAAGCGCGGGTAAATCCAGAAACTGCTCGTCCTCGGAGGCACTGACCCCGCGGGGGAAGAGGGTGAGGAAGAAGAGGAGAAATAGATGACGGAAGGAGGGACGAGGCGGAGGAGGAAGAGGTAAAAGGAAAAATGGGAATAGACGGAGGATAAAGAGTCGGTGATGGAAAAAAAAGAAGCGGGTAGAGAGGAGGAAGAGGGGAAATATCTGGATGGGGAGAAAGAAGCAGAAGACGTTGAAAATAGAAATACATTGGAAGACGAATAGGCGGTGGTTGGGGAAGAGGAGGAAAAAGAGAAATAGGAGGATGACGAAGAGGCGATGGTGGAGGAGAGGACGCGTCGAAAAGAAGAGGAGGATACGGAAGAGGAGAGGGGGACGAGGAGGAAAAAGAGGAACAAGAGGCGGAAGAGGTTCAGAAGGGGAGTAGACGTAGTGCGAAGGGGCGATGGAGGAACAACGAGGAGGAGGGAGAAACGAGAGGAAGAAAGTGCGAAAAGCAATATGATGCGAGAGCAGATGCGTAAAAGAAGTGAGGTTAATGTATGCCATAACATTGCCTTCGACGCCTCCGCAATACAATTTTGTCTTTCATGCTATAACCAGAATATGTTCTTTTTTCCTTTTTACCGACTTCCGGCCTCTCCCACAACTGCTGTTCTCTCCTATATGAAGGTTAAAAAATGCTTAAAATCTTTGACAGTATGGCAACGTTGCTCCCATTTGGTACCGAAAAATATTGCTCGAAGAATAAAAAAAAGTAATAAATTAAAAGTAAGATGGAACATCAATTTTTTACCGGGATCGGTAGCTCAGTGCATCAACTGATGTCACTGCAGCGCCTCTCAACCGGGAGGTCCTAGGGTCGAGTCCTGACGTCGGAAGGATTTTCGACTCTAGCTTTTCAGCTAGGTCGAATTCAGTCGCTGTCTGGAGGAGAATTCTAGCGGCCGCCTGCTCTGATCGGTAGTTTTTTCGTGGTTCCTCCGATCAACACCAGGCGAATGCCGGAGCAGTACCCTAACAAACGGGTCACGGACCGCGCGCAATCTGTCCTCCTCCTTCCTTCTAGTCCTATCCTCTCCCCTTACACATACACTTACACTAACATGCACTACACTACCACATATTCTGGGAGATCGGTCGGGAGTTTAGAGCTTGTGCTGGCTGGGGCGGTGTCCCGCTGATGGGAGAGTCCTGGTTAGGGGGAAACCCCACTAGCCGACGGTAGTTCGGCACCGGATCTCGCCATCCAGCGGGGTTAGATCACCGCCATCTCCCGAGAAAAAACATGCTTTACACTAACGGGACTAATGACCAAGGAAGTTGACGCGCCCGGAAACATGAAAAAATCAATCAATCAACATCAATTTTTTTGTGTTTATTTTAAATTAAATTGATTGTCTGCATCTCTATTATAATTAATAATATTACAGCTGACTTTCTTGTTCTTCAGGCTCACGTTTATATCTCCACATTCAGTTGTTACATACTGATTTGCGAGTCAATGATTATCTTCTTTTAGAATTATTTTCGGATGGTCATCTAATCAGCCGTCATATGCCATTGTCTTCTTTAAAGAAACTCTTGCAGCTTCGTACAGCAATGAGAACTCGATTTAAAGAAATTTAAAGATATTAATAAATCCATTCATTTCTGTCTTTTGTTCTGGTGTCTAGTGTATTCTCAGCAAATCTCCCTTTACTCACCACTGGATACTTTATTTTCACATTCGCGTTGCATCTTCCGAGGCGTAATTTTTCTGTTCAACCATCCCTACCCGTTACGCTTTACTTGCTCCATTAAACGAACCCATTTGCTATTTTTTCGAATTTCCTTTCCTTTTGTTATTTTTGTGCATTGAAGATAAAATTTCTGTGTTACCCTTATTACTTCCTGTGTGAATTTTGTTTCATATTTCCGTTTTTGTAAAATTACTATTTGCTTAAAATCAGTGAAAGCATTATAATTATCTGTTATGTTTTATATGAAGTTTGGTAATTACCTTTCTGCAGGTCTTGCAGATTATTTCAGTTCCACTTAATTAATAGTATGTCACCTACAGCTATTAATTTAAAGAGTTTAATGGTATTTTATTCCTCTCAATGTCTCCCCTGCCTTTCTCTGTTGATTTCAATTTTTCTTGATTTATTGTTCTTTGTTCTCGCTCTCCAGCGATTTTATGCATTGTATTTTCGTCTAGGATGAGGTATGAACGCTTCGTATTTCATTCGTGTCTTGTTTATCATCATTTCTTTCACTGCTGTTGATTGAGATAATTCTAGAATTTGTATGACCTACACGTAAAAGCTTGATGAAACTATTCGGAAGTAATGTAATAGAACGTATTTATCATTTAAATTATGTTCTTTTGGTTTTCACAGTAAATTAACATCCCATAGATCTGGAATGGACAGCACTCTTTTAGAAGCCCCTAGAATGCGATGATAATGTACTAAAAGTGTGAATTTGTATTACCGTCTAGGAACCATCATTATTTATCATTTTCCGTCTTCCTGCATTCTGTCCTTCTCCAATCACGAACGTTGTCTCAGTTTTCTTCTTATACTCTCTCTCTCTCTCTCTCTCGTTCTCTGTCTCTGCACTCCTCGTGCTTTGCCTCTTCTTTTGGCTCCCCCTTTCTCACTTTCCCCTACCTAACTCCACTCTCTCACCTTCAATTTTCTTATTTTATCATATTTCAACCTTTTATTGTATTTATGACACTCATTCTTTCCCTGATCTCACATAATTCTTGTGTATGCTCTATACATGTTCATATTTATTGAATTTATTGCTCTTTATATTAAATCCCTGCGAGAAAACAGTGCAAGGCAAAGAAATACTACTTTCCGTTACGCTTCAGAAGGAAAGAATTGAGATTACTATTTTCTGCAACGCCTCAGAAAGTAGTAATCCCAATCCTTAAAGCTCTGTCGTTAAGAATCGTGTGACTGTCGCCACCTTAAAATGTGCAGGTATTCAAGCCTTAAAGAGGTAGGTTGAGCGAAACTTCCAAAGAGTCCTCCTCATCTCATCCTCCGAAGTCACGGAGGTTAAGCGAATTCCAGACTCGCGGGTTCCTGGTTGGGTGACCGGCCAGGAACCCCGTGATCTAACGGTATCTAACCCCTGACCGAAGGAATAAAAGGCACTGATTGCGATGTAACGGGATTAGGGGAATTACTCCACGTAAGCACTCAACGCCCAACAAGGGTTGAAGAGACGCGTTGCGTCAAAGAGAAAGAAAAAGAAAATCTCCGATGGCGCGATTGCCGCGCTGCCATCTTGCCCCGACGAAGCACCCTGCGGGACTCCACCTGGGCAACGCGGGTGCGCCGGGTGACGCACGAGGCTCATTACCCGAAAACCGCAGCGGACCCCCCCCCCCCAGCAGGTCACGCGTCGCGCTCGCATGTCCACGCGCACTCGCCACCGCCGGCAGTTGTTGTGCGCGCTCGCGGACGCTCGTTTCGCCGCCTAAATATACGCGCGCCGCACGCGGGTGTGCGCGCGCACGCCCGCGCACGCGCCGCCCGCCCTCGCAGGTGCCTATTCGTGGCGGGGGGCGGGCGGGTTGTCCGTGCCGCCTGCGGCCGCGTTGACGGACAGCCCTTGACTCACTGCGAGCAACACTGGGTCATATTTTCAAGTATACGCGCAGTTTCAACGCACAACGGCCAACTCCAACGGCCAGCTCTACAGAGTCACAATGCGTAAAATGATCTTTTACCTGTACCTGAGTTTTATAATACATAAATAATGGAGCCGGTATCACAATAAAGTCACTCATATGAACACTTTGTAGAATTATTAAATTAGCGTTTCTGTATCGTAACAAAGGAAATTCAACACTATGGCGCACCCTCAGTCAAATAAAAGACTAATTGAAATGATTGAAGGCGTTGTCATTGTCAACAATAGTAGTACTATTATTGACAATGACGCCTTCAATCATTTCAATTATGTAAATGTCAACTACAACTCACCACTAAATCAATACAAATAAAAGACACTACAACGCTTTAGATTTTAAAAAATGCAATTAATTTTACGGTTTGAAAACGTTAGAAACTTCCTGTAAAGGACAAAATGCTCCATAAAAAAGTTTGCTGTCCCTGTAATGTGTCAACACCAGCCTGCCCACGGGAGTTAGGTAAAATGTCGAGACCTGATCTGTTGAGAAGCGTGGATAAACCAATGGTGGAAGATATTTATTGTAAGAAAACCTGGCACTGCTATTATTCTTTTAGGATAAGCATTACAGAATTTGTTAACCCGTATTTCAATTTTGACGAAACTTTTTTTGCAATGATTCCAGGGAGTTGAAACCCCCCTTTACTCGACCAAAATGTTTTGCTAAATTTCACAACAATACTATAAAAAATGTTGAGATTAAATGAACACTAGGTTTTCCGGATGTGCAATAAACTTGATATTTCCTTCCTCTAAAATGTTATTCAGTTGCTGTGGCTGATATGTGCACTTGGCATTAAGTGAATGAACCTGCATTCTTTGTCGTACGTAAATAGCTCACAAAATAAAAGTATCAGATCCGCGAGGATTGTTTCAAAGACGTTTTTCTCTAGAAAAGGCTTAAAAAAGTGCACACAGATTAAACTTTACTTAGCGATGAAAGTAATTAAAATGTTGACAACGAAATTTTACATATAATTTTTTTCTGAAATTGCAACATCAAATAAAACACAACATATTTTATGCCATATTTTACATTTCATAGGCACGAATAAAACATACAATTTCAAAATTGTACTCTAAAATGCAATTTATGTTATGAAGACAGCAGTATTAATAAATACGATATAGATAATGGCATGCAATGTGTGCACGCTTTATTCTCTCCTTCGTTATGTGGCTGTCGAAGGTACTTCATTTTGCGTACTCGTTCGGAGAAATGCAAGAAGTCCAGCTGAAATATTCTCTTAACGTCTTGCTTTGGTGTTCAGATATTTTCTTCTCTTCCTTAATATTCTAAGCTGATCTTTGCCGTATTTATAGATGAGTAAACATGGGCCAGCGCCCAAATGATACATTTTACAGGCTGGTGCTGCAGAGGGTGATTAAATTTAGAGGTCCATAAGAGTACAAGGGCACCCCAAGACATTGGTACATTCTTGCTTGTTAGTAGGGTATTAACGAGCAAAATTAAACAACTAAAGCATTGGTGGGAATGAAATCGTGAAAATAATTGCATCCATATGTGAATATTGTATAGGGTGAATTACTATATAGGGTCTCACGTGGTTGTCAGCAAAGAAAGATCCCAAAGTTTTTAAAATCGAGATAAGACAATAAAAGTACAATGATCGGGAAAATTATTGTGTATACTGTGATACAGGTAGAATAAACACTTACATAAAAATGAACCATTAAGAGTTTAAAAATAAATAACCAATGTTAGTGAGCAAATAAGTCTAATTTTTAAATTATTCATTTATTTAACGTCAAAAAAACAGTTAAAACTGCGTATGACGTGCTATAGGGAAAAGTAAATTGTGGGCACATTTTCAAAATTCTGTGATCCCTACACTAAGTCATATACTTCTTAAACTTTGGAAAGAAAGAAAAAATCCCTCCCATGTAATAAAATCTATTTTCAAGGATAAATAAGCAATAAATTTTGGTTCTTATTACTTCCTGCCGCGACAACATGGAAACGATAATTTGAATAATTGCATTTCCCACTGAATTCTAGAAGACGTGCACAGAAAATGAAGTTACATTTATGTCCAGAAGCAAATCAAGGGGCCATCTCAGCATTTGCTCCATGGATCAGGGAAACTGGACGAAAAACCTGATCGAGATGGGGATGGAGATCGAGATCGAGATGGAGATATTAAAATGTTTCATTCCCGTATTGGACTGAACCTCGTTTAAAGTCTCTTGCCGCTTATCGCAGTACTTTGCAGCCAAATGTCTGTCGAATGCAAAACCTTCGAAAAATGTTTTGTTTAAGAAGTTGCTAACAAATCATTTTGAGCATTGAGGGATATATGGCAGCAACGTAACTTTGCTTCACTATAAATGAATATAGTGATTTTGGTCGTATTTTCGGTGAATGACACTGTCACGCTTTGGACACGAGTTGGGAAATGCTCTGCAACAACTCACATGTGTTGCACCTAGCTATGCAGTAATTTTAAGACTTTATGACAAAATATCAATGACTGGCAATGTTATACCAAATACTTACGATAATACAGGACACTTTGAACGTTTCTCACTTTATTATTGATGGGAGACGAATGCTCGCTAGCGAACCAGGTGACGTGACACGGAAAATTAGCGACAAGTTTAAATGTCAGTACATACACGATACTTTTTGGAGTTTTGTAGTGTCTAATAAACTTTTATATAAATTATTTTTGTTATTGTTGGTTTATTATTACCCTTATTTCTTTTTTATTTTAAATTTTATATATTTGGAATATAAATGTAAATATACAATACTACAAGCAATACAAAACTGTTAATCGATAATTTAATATCTGCATTTAATTGGAGAATGAGAGGTATTTATATTATAAAGTACTTACAACTTCTCATTAAAAGAAAATCTACAAAAAAGATTCTTCTGGATTTCTTAATGTGTGCTACCAAATACAGTACACACCTTCCCAGCCATATAAAAAAGTTACTAACGACCAAACACAAAGATTTCAATCATTCTGCGAAACGTAAGTAAGTGTAATTGTACGTAAACCAAAAATCTTTGAAACATATACGCTTCGTACTCCTTATCACGATGGTTATGATAGGTCGTCCCACTAGGGGCGCAAAGCATCAAATGTCCCCCGTTATATTGCAGAGTGCCATGTATTGTCTCTATAGAGTTTGGTTATACCTGTTCGCGACGAGTTTGGTGGTCGGTAGAGGCGTATGACTGGACTAGGAAGAAGCTATAAAATAAATATTTTGCGGATGTCCTGGGATGAATGTACGTCATTGCTTCGGTTTCTAAGAAACGTTGTTCACGAAATGATGAGTAAGGTTATCGAGAGTTCCAAGTTTGTATAATCACAGTTTCGACATTTATATTGTTGATGAAAATGCGCTGGAATTATTTTCACATAGCGTTGTAATTTACTTGTACGTCATTTTCAGAATATAGTTGATCAATTTTAAAGACCAGTGAACCAAAAATATGTCAAAAAAAATTATTAAAACTCTGTGCACCACTTTTACAAACTGTTCAGCTTGCAATTACTTTCAAACCCTATAATTTGATATGAATCCGGAAATAATTGAATATTGTGATACAATTTTGTTCAACATTGGAATAAATTAACAGAAATAACTAAGAAATAAACTAAACAATTAAAATACGAACAGATACTAAAAGTAAAAGTAACCTATGAATTAATTGCAATATCAATTGCACTAAAGAAAGAACGAAAATTATTTTATATTTACTTTTCTTGATGTTCAGAAGCCTCACCTGCGTAAATAACATTAACACACACTTCAGTACAGACTATTTCCCTTTCATACCACGATACAACCTACCTACATTTTCAATTTGCAGTGTGAGCGTTGAGTAAAAGAGCGAAAACAGAAGTTAAAACTCGCCTCAATATATTTCTCAGATTTTGACGCACAATTACATGCTTTTTTTGATATTAAAAAATACATTTCCCAACTATTCAGTTCAACCTAACTGCGACTACTAATTTAAAATTAATATACTAATATTGCGTGAAAGTGAAATATTATTATCTTTTTAATTTCAGATTATAAATGCATTTTAAATTTTAACATTTTATCTTTTAAAAATTAACTAAATGTGGGAATTCACTGTATAGCAAATATGTTTTCAGACAATCAATAAAAGTCGATGCAAATCATAATGTTAAAAATTTACCAGTAAGCAAGTTTATACCAACGCGTAATTACTTTGATAGTTATCCTTTACCTTATATCATACACTCATTATCTGAGAAACACATAGAGCCTTTCAACAAGTATAAATTCAATTTTAATTAATACATTTTATAACTACAAATTATGTTGTATATTATATTTGTATTTTGAATATGTAAAAACGAATGTGTGTGTGCATTTAGTAACTTACGTACATTTAAACCATTGGAGCGATTGACTTCAAATTTTGCATGATTACTTTTGAGAGACCGAGATAAAACATAACAAAATTTATTTGCAATCTGGTTTCCCTCAATATATTCCTGGAGAAAATGCAATCCGCATTGGGTGGGTGGGTCGGCGAGAAACGAGGTAAGGCGGGGCGAACGGAGCGGGCAGAGCGAACATGGTTGACGAAGCAAGTGAGAAGAGAGGACATGGTTGGCCAAGCAGCCGGAGCAGGCTAAGTGGGCGAGGTTGGTGAAGCGGACCAGATTGGCGCACTGGGCGGGCCCGGCATAGTGGGGAGTTCGACGAAGCGGGCGGTCTTAACGGAGGGGGCGGGCCAGGTGAAGCGGGCGGGGGTGACGAAGGGGGTGGGTTAGACTTAGTGGGTGAGGTTGTCAAAGCTGGTTGGTTGGCGAAGGAGGCGGGCCAAGCATAGTGGGCGATGTTGGTGAAGCGGGCGGAGTTTGCGAAGCGGGTGACAAAGGGTTGACAAAGTGGGTGGGGTTGGCGATCCGAGGGGGGATGGCAAAGGGGGTGGGCCAGGCGTAGAGGGCGAGGTTGGCGAAGCGGGCGAAGTTTGCGAAGTGGGTCGGGTTGACGAAGTGGGTGGGGTTGGCGAACCGGGCGGGGGTGGCAAAGGGGGTGGGCCAGGCGAAGAGGGCGAGGTTGGCGAAGAGGGCGGAGTTTGCGAAGTGGGTCGGGTGTAGGAAGTGGGCAGGGTTGGCGAACTGAGCGGCGCCGCATAGTGGGCGGGTTTGACGAAGCGGGCGGGATTAACGAGGCGGTCAGGGTTGATGGAGGGGACGGGCCAGGCGAAGCGGGCGAGGGTGATGAAGCGGGAGGGGTTGGCAAAGGGGACGGGCAAGCGTAATGGGCGAGGTTGGCGAAGCGGGCGGAGTTTGTGAAGTGGGTCGGGTTGGCAATGTGGAATGGGATTGGCGGACCGGGCGGGGTTGGCAAAGGGGTCGGGCCAGGCGTAGAGGGCGAGGTTGCGAAGCGGGGTGAATTTGCGTAGGTGGGTGGGGTTGGCGAAGCGGGCAGGTTTGATTACGCAGGAAGGACAGGCGAAGCGCACCGGATTGACGAGGCAGGGGAGGGAGGCAAGGTAGGTAAAGCGAGCGCGTTGGTGATGTGGGCGGGGCAGGCCAAGCAGATGATGCAGGTGAAACACATGAGGCGGGACGATCACGCGTGGTAGGCAGGGAAGGCGAGGCAGTGCCCTGGCGGGCAGAACGAGACGGAGTACAATGGCGAAGTGTCTAAAGTGGGCGAGCGGGTTGGGGCAAGAGGAGGATGCCTGTGGTGTAGGCGGGGCTGATGAATATGGGACCGCAATAAATAAGTACCTCCCCACGCCTGAGAATCAACCAACAGTCAGTAATTACTAAAACTTCTTGGATTATATTTTTCTTACCTCTTTCTTTAGTGTTCATATTTCAGAATTATTTTCAAATTCTCCTAATAATTATTTAAAATGATTCATGGAGAAGTAGTATACAAAATCGTAAAGAAAGCGTATACATGTGTAATGTAGATATTTAAGTTAAATTATTAATTTTTATCTTACAGATACCTCAATACTGCTCGCGCATTAAACTACACGTACCCTACCTATATCGCACATAAGCAAGGTTTTGGAAATCTTTCACCAAAATTTAATTCGCGGGATAACTGAAACTGATAAAACGAGAATTGTATTTGTCTCGTCTTAATATTACATCTCAAATAACAGTAATCTCAACAGAACCTACAAGCAGAAGATATTGTTGTGGCATTACTTCTCTGAAGAATGACATAATGAAACATTTCCCACTGCGAGACTCTGAAATACTCGTAAACAAACACAGTACATGTGTCGACGATTATGTCACGCTCTTAACAAAGAAGGCTGAGCTCCAAGAGAGAGCATGTTCTCATCTGTCGATTCATCAGGGCTGTTTATCCATTTCTGGGCTAGTTCACGCGGCCGCGACCTGGCAGCAGCAAGCCGCCATGCCGCAGGTCGTGCCAAGTTCCTGCTGTGAATCACTGCTAAGAGTACGACACGTAAAAACCTGCTTCCGCGCAGCGACTGCATTGCGTTCTGTCCGATGCGGAAAATACGATTTTCCTGTCTACGGCTGTTACGCTTCACGGAAATGAAGACAAAACAAGATTAATGTTTAGATTCAAAATTCACGATTGGTCAACAATACTTTTTTTAAGAGTCTAAGACAAAGCTTGATTAGTTTTTTTCATACAGACAATTTTTAAAATGTTCTATACAACGTGTGCTTTACTGGTTTCTACTATACGTCTTTTCTTAGATTAAAAGAGTTACACTGTAGGTTAAATCATGAAAATTCTTTCTACAGTAATCAATGCATTTTATAACTGATCTTTGATATCTTCCATCCAAATATATAGAGTGCCAAGCGTCTAATGTTCGGTACTCATTGTGAAGACTACAGAAATGTTCGATGGCTCATTTGAAAGCTTAGGGAATGTTTTTTAATTGAGACACCACCCAATTCAACCTGCTGGAGGTTAAGCTGCTCTAAATTTTGGTATAAATGATGAAGCTTCCAGAGCACCTAGAGAGTTGCTTGAGGACTCATTTGAAAGTCTAGAAGCAGGTTAATTTGTAAATAAGATCACCACCCTACTACACACTACCTACATCCATGCTTGTATTTTAGCCTCTCAGTCATTGATATAAATTGGATTCTTCCAATTTATTTTTTATTTAATTAAAGGTTTGATAAAATGTCTATTCTTTAATAGTTCAGCTGCTCCATGCCGTAAAACAGTAACCAACATTTTTTTTAAAAAGACCTTGTAGAACGATTGCTTATTCAGTAGGGTTATTACACTAAGGCGCACCTTTGTCGTTTGGTTATTGTATAATCAGAATTATATGATTTTGATTGGACGGAAATAAACTCAAAAATTCCATTATGAGAACATTACGCAAATTCTTTCTGCTAGAAAAAATAAAAACTTGAAAACGTACTCCAGTGATAATGAGCAGTTTATTACCATACAAATTAACTATCTAATTTATCAGTCACAATATGTCAAAAAAGATCAAAAATGACTATTAAAGTACAATTCTGTACCACGAAACTCTTCCACATATTCTTTGTACGCAAGTTTCAAATGAGAAGTAAATAATAAGTTCCAGAAATGTTTACTCTAGTGTACTTGATTTTAGTTCCGTTTTGAGCTATTATGTCTTACGCAGATATTTTAATCGATGTTCTGAATGTTTCAATGAACTTTCGTTTCTTATGTCTTAGTATTCCTTACTAACGGTGAGATTATAATTTTGTTGCTCGTATTGCCAATAATTTGATTTGCATTATTTTCACTTGTAGAATTATATCACTTATATAAAATATTGAAATATTTCAATTAAACAAACCAGTTAATCATATATTTAAAATTTCAAATAATATATTGAATACTAATTAGAAATGGGGTATTACTGTATCTGTTTTTTAAATGATAAATTTTGTGCACATGCTTCAAAAGGAAATCACTCCCAAAATCCAATCACCAAAGTGAAAAGTATGTTCAGAAAATGAACACAAATATACTCAACCTTGGATATTGTAACGCAAAAGTCTTAAAAGGGTCTTGCAGGGGCAATAAAGATTGCAAAATTTTGGGGCCAAAAAGGTGCAAAAATCAAAAGGGGATCTCCAACTTTACCTTCGATCCCTTCAGACATTTTCACCAAAGTCCAATGGCAGAAGATGGATGTTGTTCAGCAGAGCAAAAAATCAGAAGCAAAAAAAGCATAAGCAACAAAAATCAAAATGAAAAAATAACTTACAAAGTCTGTTTAAAGAAAAATTAAAAAATACAAAGCAAAATATAAAATTAAAAACGTTGAAAATGACAGTTTAATATTGTAAATGCTTCTCAATGAAATGGGAACAGTAAAACAATAGCATAAATTAGAAAGCTCTACTTTGTGTTATCCCAGTGCATTATGAATGTTATTCGTTCTTGGGAGATAAGAGATTTCGTCCTTGAAACTTAAAAGAACGTTCTTTTTAAACTTTGATCTTTTATTTATGCTGTGAACGATGTTCTCGGCATTTTAAAAACCAAAAAGCATTCCCTTCCCTGAAGTCTTTGAGCTAGAATGTGCTATAATTGATGCATTTTAATAGTTGATTCCTTGAAATATTTTATCCGTTCAATATATTCAGTATTTGTAATGGTATAATATATTAAATGTATGGTATAGTATTAAATATTTCAGTACTTTTCGAGGAAGTTTTATCGGAAAATTTAATATATATATATATATATATATATATATATATATATATATATATATATATATATATATATGTCATGCAAACATTATTGTAAAGTAAGTACGTTTCTACAAAAAAATATGACTCATCTAAGCATAACTATGGTAACCCTAATTATAAATGAGGCTCTACAAAACGCTGTGGCGAAATATAGTTAAACGTAACTAACTAAATATTAAAAAATGCGTCTTAGTTGCATACGAAAAGAAATAGGAATACTATCTACTTAATTTCATTGTAATAGTATTTATAATAATCTCTGTAATACTCTAGTTGCAAATTGAATATAACCTTGACGGTTTGGTGAAAATATTTGGAGACAAAAGAAGTAACGTGTCGGAAATGTGATGGAGAGAAAGTATTTTCCTTCTCAATAACAAGATGTATTTTATAATATTTTGATATTTTAGGTGCTGCTCCTAAAAGTTTCTTTGCTATCAAGGGCTATAAACAAACGATAAGTTGAAATAAATATTTTTTAAATCGATATCCAACAGAAAAATCTGATGTTGATATATGTTTATTTCTTATGAACAAAACATGTAATAAAGTTAAAAAAGTTATAAAAAAGAATACGTATTTTATTTCAATAATGCAGTAACATATGGTTGAAAGCATTAATAGAAAATTAATAATTAGAAGTATTTTATTGTTATATTTCTTCTAATTCATGTTCAAAACAATTTCTAAGATAAGATACAAATGTCTAAATAAATGAGATATTTAAAAAATTGAAAATAGACATCCCCATGATGACGTAATTAGACAAACAATTTATAAAAATATTAAATAAAGAGGTATTTTTTTAAGAACTGAACCGCGATCGGAGTTATCCATAGTAGATAATCAATATTCATTTTCAAAGCAGATGTTTCTGAAGATTCTCCCATAATTAGTAAAGCATGGAAATATTTGGGAAGAATAAGAAGGAATTAAATATTTAAACCAAGAATGTACCAAAAAATTAAATCATTAACACACAATTTAGAGAAAAATAATTTTATAATTGTAGATTCGACTACAAGAATAAAGATAATGCAAGATTTGAAAGAATTGCTAAATCAGTTAATATGAAGGCTGCCTTGAAAAGAAATTGTGAACACTATTTTGGAGAAAAGTCATAAATAACACAAACATGATAGACTAATCTAAATAAAGTAGATCGCAGAAAATTTAAATTGGAACTGTACTATTTTGAGAGAGGAAGGAATGATTCCAATTTGGAAGTCAAATATTAGTGAAAAATTAAATAAACGGCGATTAACGTATTCGCTGAATGAGTCTAAAAAGGACAAGAAGTTAATGTAATTCTTTGCCAATGTCCAAGACAACAAGTAGAAATTGCCACGATCTCTTGGGAGGAACGAACAAACTTCTGAAAACGTAAACAAAATCTGGTGGCTTTGGAATGAAAATGTTTATCGCAAAGTTGCGCAGTGGAAACTTTGGAATTACTCACTTTTCATAATATGTTCCTTCTACTTCCCGTCTCGTTTTTCAAGAACAGTTTAAATCATTTCATCCAAGCCCCAGCTATAATTATTTGAACAACGTTAAGATAATGAAAATTGTCAGTCTTCATGTGATCGATATAGCTGTCGTGGAGTGGTTCACGAAGAGCCGCAGAGTTGATAAGGACTTTATACACAACGTAGCGTACAACAAATTTCAGCAATCTAGACCTTCTGCGCTTGCGCAGGTGCTGAAAAGTTATACGCAAATCGAACTGCGTTTGCGCAGAAGATCGATATTGCTGTCGTTTGATAAGTTCTAAGCGGTGGTTAGAGTTCTTTCAATTAGGGGGTTTCAATCACTTCGCCATTGCTTAACATTTAGCCATCACGTCTCTGGGGTGTTCCGAAGGACACGAACATGGACTCTAAATATTCTGAATTGGACAACACCTAACTGTATTTCAGAGAATCCGAATTGAGAAACTTTTATTAGCATTCATTTTTCATTACGTACATGTTATGCAAAAAAGTGCAAACACGGTTTAATTCTTGATAAGCCTTATATTTCTACCACTTTATTTCAGGACCGATTTTACCCAGCAATTTGCAAATTCTTTTAAATCTAACTGCATCTTTATCTTGTTCTTTTGAAGTAATGACATTAACAAAAAAATTTCTACTCATTTCTAATAATATTGGACAATTAAAACATAATAATCACAGTGAAGTGTAGGTTACACGAAAATATTGTGGGTTCTAACAATTGAGCCTCTGGTAATCTTTATTTGTCTGAATTTTACAGAATTCTGAAAAACAACTCCAATGAAAATATTAGCAATAATAATATAAACGATAATAACATAAATGTGGGATATTATAACAAGCAAATAACATGGAAATTTATAATAGCAATCGTGTATTGTGAATGTTGTGGAAAGGGTCTGTTAAAACAAGTTGGAAAACACAAAAACTTGAACACTGAACATGTAAGAGATGCTTGCGGTAATGCCACGCGCGAGGCAGGAGAGTTAGGAGGAAAAGGGTGGAGGCCGAGGCGAAGACTGAGAAGAGTGAGGCAGCATGGGTCAAAGTGGAAGCAGGGGAGGAGAGATTTATGTAGTCGTGAATGGAATAACTACACAGGTGGGGGGAGTGGAATAGCGATGGCGGGATTGGATATCAAGGTCAAGGTGCATAGGCCGAGAGAGAATGACCAAGTTGTGAAAGTAAGGGTGAGAAGGAAATACTTCCCGCTGACGCCGCGTCGAAGGCTGATACACCGACATTTCGACCACCATGTCATGAACTTTCTCAAGTCTGGAATTCGTGGGGAAGGTCACGTCTGAGGTTTCTATAGCGTAGTAGTTTCATACATGAGCGCTGATCATTCAACTGCATTTCAGCCCTGAAGATGGCCACGATATGAAAATTGTAACGTCGATATTACAGTCTTCGACGTGGTATATCCCGGAGAGCCACGAGCATTCACATGACTCTGGCTGAAGAAACCTTCGACTTTACAGACAGAAAGACGACTATAAGCACAGAAATTGGGAGGATAGACACTGGGGGGCGTAAAATGATGAAGCCGCGGCGGTGGGTCCCGGAGCATAGATGGTAGGGAATGATGTGAAAAGAAAAGACAGAAACTTTGGCAGAAAGAAACAGATGAAATGAGCGCGGACATGTTCGCAAGGAGAGAAGCTTCGAAAGCTAGGCAGGTGGGAATGCGGAACGATGGAGTTGTGAAAGCGTGTGCGGGATGGTAGGACTAAGCGGTGGAGTCGACTGCAAGAGAGAGGGCGTAGGATTTCAAATTTTGAGTATGGCGGGCGTGGACACGGGCGTTCTTTGAGGAGATAGACTGAAGTGGTGAGAATGAGGTCGAGATGAAGACGAATGCAGGATCTGGGCGGATGGAGGATCTTGCTCTACGGCGGAGGATTGAAGACTAGGGTGGAAAACATGGTGATGGCAGAGACGGCAGCTTAAGAGGAAGAGAAGTGGAGATAAAGTCGATAGAAATGCCGGATGTGGATGCGTTTAACCTACGGCAGTGGAAGACGACCGCGATGGAAAAGAGGCTAGCGCACGTGGAGGTAGAGTGGGGCGAGGCAAGGAGGGAGGTAATGAGACCACGGACTGGGACGAGTGTGTTTATGACCGCTGGAGATGGCAACACGAAGGATAACGGAAAAAATTGGGTCGGGTGACAGGAAGGAAAGTGGGGATCATGTAGTACTGGGAGCGAGGAGCTGATGGGGCTGCTGTCGGAATTTGTGATGAGGATGACGAGGGTACATGGAAATGGTGGAGTTATAGTAAATTGTGGGGACTGCTTTGGTAAGGAAGTCATAAAGGGAAGGTGATATGAATATTGTCTGGGATGGTAACGGGGTTCTGTGACTATGGTCGGTGTCTGGGTTCGAGTGTCTAGGTTCGGGTGTCTGGGTTCGGGCGTCTGGGTTCGGGCGTCTGGGTTCGAGCGTCTGGGTTCGAGCGTTCGAGTGTCCGGGTTCGAGTGTCCGGGTTCGAGTGTCCGGGTTCGAGTGTCCGGGTTCGAGTGTCCGGGTTCGAGTGTCCGGGTTCGAGTGTCCGGGTTCGAGTGTCCGGGTTCGAGTGTCCGGGTTCGAGTGTCCGGGTTCAGTGTGTGGGATCGAGGCGAGAGGGGGCTCACCTGCGCGTTGATGTCTTCCTCGAGCGGTCGGTCGGGCAGCGGCGGCGGGAAGGAGATGGGCAGGTTCCTGGGCGGCTGCGGGGCCTGCGCGAGCGGCGAGGGCAGCACGTAGGGCGAGCCGGCGCCGGGCCGGCCGCCGCCGGGCGTGGAGGGCCGGTTGAGGCCCTGCGCCTGCGAGGCGAGCGCGAAGGGCGTGGCCACGCCGCCGGCCACCGGGGGCTTGGGCGCGGGCGAGACGGGCCCGGCCAGCGGCGTGAGCGGCGTCGTGGGGCGCACCTGCGGCAGGGGCTGCGTGCGCGCGCGCGGCAGCGTGGCCGACGACCCCACGGCCGCCAGCGCCGGCGAGTTGGCGCCCTGCCTGCAACACCACCCACGCCACCCTCTGCAGTGCTCTCTTCATTATACCTATATTATATGTATATGTATGAATGTTTGTTATGTATTTATGTATATGTATGTATGTTTGTTATGTAATTATGTATGTATGTTTGTTAAGTATGAATATGTTTGTACGTTTGTCATGTATGTAAATGTGCGTATGTTTGTCATGTATGTAAATGTACGTATGTTTGTCATGTATGTAAATGTACGTATGTTTGTTATGTATGTCAATGTATGTATGTTTGTCATGTATGTCAATTATGTAGTTTGTCATTTATGTCAATGTGTGTAGTTTGTCATGTATGTCAATGTATGTAGTTTGTCATGTGTGTCAATGTATGTAGTTTGTCATGTATGTCAATGTATGTATGTTTGTCATGTATGTAAATGTATGTTTGTTATATATAACATAAGACAAGGAAGAGGAAGGGAAAATTGCTTACAGTTCGTGGCCTGTTTGTTAAGGTACTGCTTCGGCATTCCTGGTGTTGATCAGTAAAACCACGGAAAACTACAACTACGTGTCGAAAAATCTTGCCACCATCATGACTCAAACTCTAGGACCTAGGTCGGAGGCACTGCAGTGACATCAGTTGAGCCATCATTATCGGTATTTGGCATTTTGGGTCGATTGTCTGGCTTTGCCGGCTAGCTAACGGTGTCCCCCATTCCTGTGCCTAGTTTTATTCCCACACTTGGGAGGTAAGAGGGGATATAGGGCAAATATGACATCTTCCCTTCACAAGAAGTAGCACACTCAGAGTACCTGAGTGTTTATACATTACCCAGCTAAAGAAACAGACGATTTTAAAGGAAAGCTACAAATCTATTTCGTCTCCACCGGGAATGAAACCCGAGGTCACATCACGAGAAGTTGATGACCCATGAGCCATTCTAGAGGCTTATTAAATGCTAGTTACGGTTTTTAATCAGTTTGATGAGAGCGCCAGTGATCATATTTGTTGAAGAGCTCGTTGAGCCTCCATTAATTAATTAATCAAAGCGTGACTAAGAGGTAAGTTTCCTATCTCGGTCTCCAGAGATCGGTTGAAGTGTGTGGATTTTCGAAGGGCGGAAAGTCATTAGCGGACATGTATGAATTCTCATTATTCACATTGGTACATGTTATTCTTGTGGTATGTCAAAGAACCATTGATATATATTCCTCAAAGTTAATTGATTCCCTAAATTTCTAATCATATCCCTTATTCGACTAGCCGGGGAATTCCTTAAATGATGAATGATTATTACTGAAGCCGATTGTTTTGATCTTTCTGGCAGCTAATGTGAGAGACGAAGTGGCAACCCTGAGAGCCTTTTAGGTAATTACAAAATTCCTCGCAATTTCGCTCACATCTGGGAAAGCCAAAGACTGAGATCCAAGTGCTCGGGCGCCACGAACATTCTTCTCTAATAATTACTCCAGGACGCGAATAGTCGACATTCGTAGGTGTAAGGGACTCCTCAAGCAAAACTGATTGCTTAAAGTAATAGGTCACTTATCGAGGTCCACATTTCATAGACATTGTACGTGAATGCGATACATGTGATTCTTTGTGTGACTAGAGCGTGTCATATGCATTTGCGTTTTCGTCGCTGAGTGGACATTTTTTGAGTTTTCTACGCAAAAATCATCCGTACTAAGGAAAGACACTGCTCAATGTTTATCGTACAAGATCTAATCTGACTTGGATGGGTTAAAGATCGTTCGTAATTGTACAATTCCAATGGAATATCAATGTTTTTAATTGCTTTAATTGCGCCCGCACAAGCTACTTGTCCGCCTGGGGAGCCCGGCGCTCGTACGGACACGGGCAACTTCCCCTGACCCCGAACTCATTTTCCCTTAAAATCCAGAAAGGGGTGTGCATGCGCCAGCTGAAGCGGTGCGTGGCGGTGTGATGTGTGTGTTCTTACGGTTAATAGTGGTTTCTTACGGAAATATGTTTGCCAGATTTTTTCTATCAAATAACCGAGAATTGTATTATTTTTATATTCTTCACTACTGTTTACTATTTGATGTTTATTTTCTTATTGAATTCTCCCTTATATAAACATCTTTGGTAGGATGATAGGAATATGTTTTTATGACGAATTTTTCCTTTTTTTCGTTTTGTCTTGTGTTATTAAATCATTCAGTGATTTATTGTATTTAGCAATAGTTTGAAATAAATTAAGAAGTCTCTATAAGTTAACAATTCTCGCTGACGGACGGGCATTGCTTTTAACAGACAAAATATTTGCCAGCTACATTTGTAACAATAACTGTCAAGTGACATCTCCCTAAGACTGTCATGTGCCAGGTATTCAGTGGCGTGCCGCCTCTCCGGAGGTATTTGTACAACCCTTCCTTTTAAATCCCGCGCCAATTGCACTGGTCGCAGTGCCCGCGAGCTCTAGTAAACTTATCTTGCCCGCGACCTTGAAATGACTGGAGTAGTGAAATAGTTAAATTGAAGGATTGATAAGATTATATCAAATATCTTTTCCGCGTGGATCTTTTCTTGATTTTGACATATATCAATAAAAAACTTACTTTTCCCGTGTACTTAATTGAAACATCGCATACAATTTAAACTTCGTTAAGATGTTTCAGAAGTTACGATAGAAATAATTCCATTATTTCGTTATCACCTAGACTTATTAGCAAACAATCCAAAGAAAATGCGTTGCTATGATAATACTTAAAGGCTATTGTTGTGAGACGCGTTTGAATAGAGATATTTTAATTCATATTATAGTTAATATTTTCAATTCATATTTGTAATTATTAAATTGCATTACAAATTAATTGGCAAATGAATTGTCAAAAATCTTAATTATTTTTACTAACAAGACGGTAACTTGTAATGAAACTGA
This sequence comes from Teleogryllus occipitalis, assembly GCA_011170035.1. NCBI lineage: Eukaryota > Metazoa > Arthropoda > Insecta > Orthoptera > Gryllidae > Teleogryllus > Teleogryllus occipitalis. The sequence goes on along the minus strand of BLKR01012246.1, from coordinate 483 downwards.
CTGTTAATAGAATTTTTAATGATAATTTTATATAATGTTGGCGTATTACACTTTCTACCTTAAAACTAGTCTACATTATATTTGAAATTATAAAAATTATATGTGTGGCAATTCTATAATAAAAAAAGCAGCAACTGTACTTGACAGAAGCCTTATGTTAAGAAACGTGACGTTATGTTACGAAGTGTGACGGCAAGACCTTCACCTTGCACGCGTCGCTCAAGGCAATTGAAATTAGAATCATGATCTTCGATATTGCAACGGCGAGGAGATTGAAGGCCAATGCCAAGTGCAAAGTTCCCTTCGACTGGCACCTGCCCCGCTCGCCGCCACGGCTGCATACCTGGCAGGAGCCCACACAGCGCAGTTTCCTCACGTGCCACGTCACCTGACAGTTCAATTACACCGACTCGCACCACACCACGTCGCGGTGTTGCATCATTCTGGCTACCAAACCTTCCCCTGCTTCCTTCCCCTGATTCT
>BLKR01012245.1:0-21771 GCA_011170035.1 Teleogryllus occipitalis | reverse complement strand
AAACAGACTCGCCGACAAACAGACTCGCCGACAAACAGACTCGCCGACAAACAGACTCGCCGACAAACAGACTCGCCGACAAACAGACTCGCCGACAAACAGACTCGCCGACAAACAGACTCGCCGACAAACAGACTCGCCGACAAACAGCCTCGCCGACAAACAGCCTCGCCGACAAACAGCCTCGCCGACAAACAGCCTCGCCGACAAACAGCCTCGCCGACAAACAGCCTCGCCGACAAATAGACTCGCCGACAAACAGACTCGCCGACAAACAGACTCGCCGACAAACAGACTCGCCGACAAACAGACTCGCCGACAAACAGACTCGCCGACAAACAGACTCGCCGACAAACAGACTCGCCGACAAACAGCCTCGCCGACAAACAGCCTCGCCGACAAACAGCCTCGCCGACAAACAGCCTCGCCGACAAACAGCCTCGCCGACAAACAGCCTCGCCGACAAACAGCCTCGCCGACAAACAGCCTCGCCGACAAACAGACTCGCCGACAAACAGCCTCGCCGACAAACAGACTCGCCGACAAACAGACTCGCCGACAAACAGACTCGCCGACAAACAGACTCGCCGACAAACAGACTCGCCGGCAAACAGACTCGCCGGCAAACAGACTCGCCGTCAGAGTCACCGGCAAACAGGTTGACTAATATACACAAACTCACAGGAACCGTGAGACACTCCAGATCAGACAGACGGACAAGAAAGGCAATCCGAGAGACACAGAACGATAGTTTTGCTGTCAAATTTTGCGGAATAAAGGTCTCCAATACCTAATTAGTCTTCACCAATTTACTACATGGGAAGAGATTTACTCAGTGTTTCGATACCAGGGCCTCATAACAAACGTTTTTCTGGCGAAAAAATCGCCCATTTCGGCTCCAGAACTATATTTTCTATTTAGTACAAATGTACTTGCGCAGCCCTTGGTGGCTCGTTAGTTAGAGTGCTTGCCTTCCAAGGCGCAACCCCAGATTCGATTCCCGATCGGAGAAAAATTACGTGGGTGCTTTCCTTGCAGTGTTCCAATATTCGTTGCTGTGAGAGCATGAAACAGCACACTTCTAAGGTTGAGAAGACCAATGATACGGCTTACGGAGCGGTATATGCTAAGCGCATGTACCCCTCAACCCATGCCCGTAAGTCCAGGACGCCGCTGATAAGCCTTAGCCCGTAAACAGCTGTTATGCCAAGGTACATACATACAAATGTACGTATAAGCCGAGATAATGAAAATAGAATACGCATTGTATTTGTTTCACTTTGTAACATTTTCCGAGAACTTGTTATGTTTATTTGAAACCAGTTGTCGAGAATTTCCAACATAATTGTGTAAAATTAACATATCAACTATGCATTAACAACTTTAGAACAGATGGGGTTAATAACACTAAAGAACAAAATTTTTTTACCTACCTTCAGGATGAAAGTAGGCGATTTCAAAGGAAACGATTTTATAATGATTTCGAAAATCATTATAAAAAGTTACTATCACACAAGGTTCAAAAGATATGAGCATATTTAGTATTTGAAATAAATAAGATCCTGGACTAATTTCCGCAATGTCACTCCAGTTATATTACTAGAACATTTTATGAGAATGCTTCATACGAGGTGAGAACAACCTAAAAATGGAATAGGCATATTCGTGCAATAATATGCAGGTATAAAAATGGTTTCTTGGTATTCTCCACAAAATTGGTACAGCGAATAACAATGATTTGAGTTTTCCATACAACCACAACCTAAGGTTCGTTGTACTGGTTCCCAAGTTCTGTAATTTCATGTAATTTTTCCCCTGAGGTTTGAGTGTAAATCATTCACAACCGTAACAGAAGATATCGGGTTGATTCGCACACTTTCGATGTGAAATGACGATTTGCATTTTATCGAACCGATTCAATTCTACAGATCAAGTGGCAAATTTCACGTTCTGTGCTTTTGCACAGAACTGTATTGTATTGATGTATTTAAGTCACACAAACCAGAGACGAACTTAACGGGCACTGCGGGTACAGTTCCGAATAACACCGACTGACTCAGAATCTCCCACCCCAACAGTCGGCTTCTTACATACTTGCGATAAGGCAAGGGGCTAATTCTTTTGGTGACTGCTGCGGAAGGAAATATGAGGGTGCACGTGACTTGTTTTCAATACATCCACTAAGACCTACTAAGACCACTAAGACCTATTTGTAATTGAGCGCGACTTCCAGACGCGAGAATAAAGACGGCATCTTCGCCTACAGAAGGTAAGAAAAAACCACGAAAGCAAATGTTTGTTGATATCTTATGAAAGTGGCATAAATGAAATGAACAAATACTGTATTTGTAAACAGATTTTATGCGTATTGATCCTACATATCTGACAGGTGCAATTTAAATGTATTTGCATTAATACCAAAATACGCTATAATACGGTATAAAGATACGGTATATTCAAAAACCTGTGACGTGATGTTTTTATTGGGATATTCGTAATATACGTATAAAATTGAGTATGTTGCGCACTCTACCTTCCTGGAGGTGAAAATCTTGTTCCCTGGTGTAATGAAAATGCTCCTTCCGAACTGCGTTTGCTATCATATCTTTCATTGGTGCAAGAAATACCCATTATCAAATACGTACAACAAAATCTTGATAAGAAATTACAATGGACCGGGAGAGGCAGATAGCTCAGGGCATCAACTGATGTCACTGCAGTGCCTCTGACCGGGAGGTACAAGGTTCGAGTCCCGACAGTGGCAGGATTTTCGACACTAGCTTGTCAGCTAGGTCGAATTCAGTCGCTGTCTGGAAGAGAATTCTAGCGGCTGGCTGCTCTGATCGGTAGTTTTACGTTGTTTCTCTAATCAACACCACGCGAATGCCGAAGCAGTGCCCTAACTAGGGCAACAGACTGCGCGCCCGTGTCTTTCCTCTTCCTTGCCCTCTCTTCACTCCTTCCACACACACACTTACACTTAAAGACTGCACTACCGCACAGCCCGGGAGGCCGGTCGGGAGCTTAAAACTTTTCCCGGCTGGCGTGCTCCGTTGGTGGGAGATACCTGATTAGAGAAAACCTCGCTAGCCGACGGGAAGGTCAGCGCCCGGCCTTATGTTCCAGATGGCCAACTTCCAAAGAGAAAAACATGCACAACGCTTAGGAGACTAATGACCTTAGCAGTTGACCGGAATCACTAATCAAACAAGTTATAATTGAAAAAGCTATTTAAATGTTAAAACTCAGCATGATAAAATAAAGATATTTAAACTTAAGCCGCTAATTTACTACAGAAGTAAAATTTCTCTGAACAATGCAATTGCTTTTTACCAACTTATTATCCGAACGATTAAGATTCATGCGTGCTCTACTTGTTTCAATGTTTCAAGAACTAGCCTAAACAATACCCAAACCATCCAAAGCCCTTCCCAAAACGGAAGGCTTCGTATTATGTATCGAATTGACAGTTTCGTAACGAATTAAATATACCGTACATAATAACGTTCGATATGAAGATCTGAAAAAATTACTACGCATGCATCAACCATATCGATCGCCCATCTGAATTTAACCTTCCTCGAACCACGAATTACCAAGAAAAAATTAAAACCTGATCTGTTTCTGTTATCCACTGAATAAAAATGAAATAAAATTCAAGAATTAGTCATCTAAACAATGTTTTGAGGTTCTAAAAATGTATTGATTGGAAATAATTAAAAACCTTTGAGTCATCGGAGTAGAAACGATAACACTCAAGGGACTTGACTACACAATTGTTACAGGAAACCTGTAGCTATTTTCTTGAATATCATGTAGATAGAGTTGTACGGTTTTCAGTGACAAGTCGGAGACCCTCCAATTCTTGCCACAGCAGAGTCCTCGAGATAGAACAGTCAGTACAGCGGCACAGCTGACGAATGACGAAGTCGAGATTTTTCTTTCGGGATCTGGGTTGTGCATGCATGACATTTCGCAAGAATAATCAAGACACTTGGTGAAAGGAATTGAATTTGAAGGAAGGAAGGAAGGAAGGAAGGAAGGAAGGAAGGAAGGAAGGAAGGAAGGAAGGAAGGAAGAGAGGAAGAGAGGAAGAGAGGAAGAGAGGAAGAGAGGAAGAGAGGAAGAAAGGAAGAGAGGAAGAGAGGAAGAGAGGAAGAGAGGAAGAGAGGAAGAGAGGAAGAAAGGAAGAAAGGAAGAAAGGAAGAAAGGAAGAAAGGAAGAAAGGAAGAAAGGAAGAAAGGAAGAAAGGAAGAAAGGAAGAAAGGAAGAAAGGAAGAAAGGAAGGAAAGGAAGGAAAGGAAGGAAAGGAAGGAAAGGAAGGAAAGGAAGGAAAGGAAGGAAAGGAAGGAAAGGAAGGAAAGGAAGGAAAGGAAGGAAGGAAGGAAGGAAGGAAGGAAGGAAGGAAGGAAGGAAGGAAGGAAGGAAGGAAGGAAGGAAAGGAAGGAAGGAAAGGAAGGAAGGAAGGAAGGAGAGGAAGGAAGGAAAGGAAGGAAAGAAGGAAAGGAAGGAAGGACGGAAGGAAGGGAAGGAAGGAAGGGAAGGAAGGAAGGGAAGGAAGGAAGGAAGGAAGGAAGGAAGGAAGGAAGGAAAAGGAAGGAAGGAAGGAAGGAAGGAAGGAAGAAGGAAGGAAGGAAGGAAGGAAGGAAGGAAGGAAGGAAGGAAGGAAGAAAGGAATGAAGGACGAAAGGAAGGAAGGAAGGAAGAAAGGAAGGAAGGAAGGAAGGAAGGAAGGAAGGAAGAAAGGAAGGAAGGAAGGAAGGAAGGAAGGAAGGAAGGAAGGAAGGAAGGAAGGAAGGAAGGAAGGAAGGAAGGAAGGAAGGAAGGAAGGAAGGAAGGAAGGAAGGAAGGAAGAGGTAGAATGAAACTGTTTTGTAATGCATTTTGTGATATTGAGAATGACGACTGTAGTTAGGACAAGTACAATTTCTAATGAACAAGTACAATTTCCAATGAATAAGTACAATTTCTAATGGATAAGTACAATTTCTAATGAACCATTCGAAGGAGAAACTGGAGAAAGAACTTAATTGTACTTACATACGCAGCAGAGACCCTTCTTTCCCAGCCCAACTAGCATGTTCAAACACAGGTTGCAGTAGGCCGGCTTGCTGAAGTGCTTCAAGCGCCATAAATGCTGGCCATCTTCTTTCACGTTCTGAAAATATTATAATACTTCAGAAAGTAAGTTTTTTAACAAAAATATAACGTATATTTAAGTAATAATTTTTAGATCTTATAACTGTGGAGAAAACATCAACTCGTCAATTGAGAAATAGCTTTGGAAAAAAATGGCAGAGATATATCTGGAACACTTAGTTTAGCAACGGATGATTTGAATAAATTTATATTTCATTATTACAAGTACATAAGCTGCAATGATTTAAAACGTGTAAAATGTAAATAAAGAACAAAATTAAATAAAATAATATAAAAATTCGTTTCCATACAACAATTAATTGTTCAGTAAAATTATTTTTAACAAATACATTTTTAATTGCATGAAATGTAACTTAATACAAATATTTTGGTGCAGAATCATGCAATGCAGCCGAATTAAGAAATACTATTTACAGATGTGCTGCATACTAATAATACATAAATAAAGAAAATAATTTTACTGCCGCATATATTATCATGTTGCACAAGAATAAACCTCAAAAATTTGAATTGCAATCATTGCGCGTAAGAAAATGTTACCTTGTCACAAACTGCCTCCAATAATCTCAACATGTCATCATGCATTTTCATCGCATAATTACGCACCACAGAAATCTTTTCAAGATATGACACTCTCAAATATCTATTGTAATTTGTTACATTGAGACAATGAAAGATGGAAGATGTCTGTGACAGAATTGACAAGAAATAAATAAAACTCATCTTGCTACAATAAACTTAAAACATCCTATAATTTAAGAAAAATTGTACGGGCGTTGACTACTTAGTGATCCTAGAATAATCGAAACAATTAAAATATAAAGCTATCAATTATTAAATATTATAAAATATATTAATATTCCACTCACTGGTGAAACAAAACGTTTTAAAGTTATGTTAGTGTCCACGCGTTCTAAAAGTCAAAATAATGAAATTATTCTTAGTATAGAAGTTGTCATATCTATTTAACTGCGTGATGATAGTCAAAATGATAGAACGCACCGACATAGATTTAATTGCCTCGATTTCTAATATGTTCAAAACTAAAATGCTAACGCATAGTGTTTGAAACAATACTCATATTTTAAAGCAGTTAATACGTTAATACTATTAAAACAAAGGAAATGACATGGCAGTTTCCAACCGAAAGTACTCTCTCACCAAAGCAAATTTTTTCCAATAATAATTTCAACAAATTGAATGAATTAACCGATTTATATAAGTATTGAATAATGAAAATAAATGCGATAAAGGCGACCCACTTTTTGAACCATGTTTTCAACTGATGAAATCAAAAGACCGAATCTTTCGACATTCAGTTCAGCGTTAACTGCGAAGTGGCCAAACTGAACGAAGTATCAGTTCTAGAAAAAATTTCGTCTTAAAACGAAGAATTTGGCATGGGAAATGTAAAATAACTTACTTGAATTATACACTAAAAACAAAATTTCCAATATTACTTCATTTAATTACCAGTTGACTGTGTTGAATTAGACATTATTGCAAATGACTCGCAGATTCATAAAGAAGTAACATTTATTTTGAGGTCTGAATGAAATAACCATATTTCTTATTCAATCTGAAATGTTATTGGGGAATGAATAACGTATACAAATACGTGCAGTCTTTGATATTTCACCTGATAAGTAAAATTATTAGAAGTAATAGATATTTGCATTACTTATAGAAATAAACCGGTAAATGGCTTAAATAGTTTTTAAACTTGTATAAAGAAACCTCTAGTAAATCTCGTTCTGAAATTTCTTCGTGAGACGCATTTATGTATCATTTCCCCAAAGAGCGCAAAGTTTCCGAAAACTAATCGAACTTAAAACAAATCGATACTAGTCAATCTCTGCGCCTTTTTCCGCTGCAGTTTTCTCGGAAACGAATTGAGAAATTCACATCTCTGTTAAACTGATTGAAGGGAAATTTTATTGTGGTGTGTTAAACCGAAACACAGTCGATCACTACAACTACAATAAGTCAAAAACGAAGGTTTTTAATGACATTATTCACGACCTAATAACAGAAGCCTAAAATTCGCTGTCATAATAGAAAATTCAAATGAATTTGAGAATGAATTTGATCTTATTGAATTTTACGCATCCCGAATATAAAGTATTTATCTTATTCAGCAATGAAACAATTATTCACAATCACGATCTCTTCAAATTTATAAAATGTAGTCAATAAAAATCTTTGTACTCGCGAGTACAGGTGAGTGCTCAGACGCCTTTTTACTACACTTGGTTACATCAAAGACGTTAGAAGCAGTATTAAGTAGCAAAATTTTACTTGTCAAGATTCTCAACGTAATCGCATCACGATCCTATTTTGTAAACAATACATCAGCATTATGATTCAAAATTGAAAATAGAATTTTCCCGCTCGCAATTCAATTTGAACACATTTTTAAGTTTAATTCTTGGACGGTTGTACAACTGATGATTAAAATTAGAAGACATTCTTAACGTATTCTAAGCACATTCTAAGCACATTCTTGGCCAAAAATACGCCGTACGCCACAAGCTGCTCCGTGAGCAAACGCCGGAGCACGGAGGAGAAGAGAAAGGCGCGAAGCGCTCGAGACGTTTCAAAGCACGTGAAGGAGGACCGAGTCGAATTCCCGCGCTTGCGCTGGCTCTACGGCCGTTGGCGGTGCCTGCCTCAAAGAAGCCTCCCAATTTGTCAGTTGCCGCGTTGTCGCCCGCGTTGGCGCGCGCGTTGGCGCGCGCGTTGTCGTCCGCGTTGTTGTCCGCGTTGTTGTTCGCGTTGTTGTCCGCGTTGTTGTCCGCGTTGTTGTTCGTGTTGTTGTCCGCGTTGTTGTCCGCGCTGTTCTCCGCGTTGTTCGCATTGTTGTCCGCGTTGTTGTACGCGTTGTTGTCCGCGTTGTTGTCCGCGTTGTTGTCCGCGTTGTTGTCCGCATTCTCTTCCGCGGAGTCGTCCGTGGAGACTTCGCCATCCGTGTCGGTGTCGGTGTCGCTGGAGTCGTGGACCGCCAAGTAGCAATCGGATTTAAAGCTGGATATCGAAATCGAGTCGCACGGCAGAAGCAGCGGGAGCGGCGGGAGCGACAGCAGCGACGGCGGCGACGGCAGCGACGGCAGCGACTGAAGCGACTGAAGCGACGGCGGCGACGGCAGCGACTGAAGCGACTGAAGCGACGGCAGCGACTGAAGCGACTGAAGCGACGGCAGCGACGGCAGCGACGGCAGCGACGGTAGCGTCAGCAGCGACGGCAGCGACTGCGAGCGCGACGGCAGAGGAGACGGGACCGGTGGCGTCAGCGTTAGCGACAGCGCGAGCGGGAACGGTGGCTCGGGCTCCGGCTGGGGCAGCGGTGGCTCGGGCAGCGGCGGTTCCGGCCGCGGCGGTGCCGGCGGCTCGTCCTCCTCGGCCGCCCGGCAGGGGCAGCAGCAATCCCACCAATTAAAACACAGCCAACGCGTCCAGGGAATCATTGCAGACTGTCACCGCGTCGTTGCGGGCCCGCCCCGTTCCGGAATAGTGTGGCCGGGTTGCCTCCGCGCGCGCGCGCGCGCCGCCGCCGCCACCGCCACCGCCGCGGGACCGCCCCACGCCGCCACCTGTAGCGCAGGACCGCCCCCCCCCCCCCCCCTGCCGACTCGCTCCGCACGCTCCCTCCCCTCACGATCTCGACGCCGCGCCCCGCCCCCTCCCCGCGCGCGGCGCGCGCTCGCCTCCCTTAGGTGCCTTCTCACCGCCACGCCGGGTCCTGCTATCCTCCGCCCCCCCCCCCGTGTACGCTCACGACTTCTCCTTCATCTCGCGAATCGCCCACCACCTTCCCCCTCGACGCACCACCGCCCACGGCCTGTAGCGGAACCCCCCGGAATCCAGCCACGTGCCAATTTGCGACAACCCCCCCGTCTCTCTCACTCCCCCGCACACGATCGCACTCCCTCTCGTTCGTCGCTTCTCTCTCTCTCCTTCCCCTCCGCGCGTCCAATCGCGCGCGCCGCCCCGCCTCGCGCGGCAGCGCAACATCGCCCCACACCGCCGCGTGCCACCTATTTCCTCGCACCGCCCTCGCGCTCCCCTCAGCGCTGCCGTCCCCGCCGCCGCCGCCCACGGTGGACCCGGCCGGCCTCGAGGCGCGCCGCGGCCCGGGCAGACCCCTCGGCCAATGAAACGAGTTCGATAATATTGTTTGCTCTCTTCACGAAGGAGCCTCGTCGTTCAAGTGATCTTCACGACTCTTCTCCCCGCGCATTGTAGTCTCTGTTGTTTGGAAGAGATATATTGTTTACCCAAATATTTTTCGTTCGCAGTCAACATCTATACGAAGAGCCTCGTATTTCGTCGCGGTATATTGGAGAAACATAAGTATTATTTATACCCTTATTTTCGATTTGAAATCAGAATTTTCAAGTTATTATATTCTTTTCGTAAATACACATGAACTTTTATACTGGCAGTAAATGGAAATGCCTGGAATAATCATTAATATACTTCGGGGCACTAATAAATCATCAATACAAATCTAATTTTCAATATTACTTCTTTGTGCAGACTAGAGAAAATCGAAAATCGATCGTATTCTTGAAAGTTAATTATTCTTATAACAATGAACAGAGTTGACATATTTACGCTTTGTTTTCTGGTGATAGATCCGACCAATTATGGGCCACCCTCAACTTCTAAACGACTCCCGGGATCGAAATACAGTGTACGCACAACAATGCAGAATCATACGACAAGGAATATACCGTAGAGATATTGTTGGTAATATTTTTAGGTTTCGAGAAATTTAATCATTTTTATTAACAGAGGAGACCATAAATGATTGTCTTCTAATAAGTATTTTTATTCATACGGTGGTATTCTTCATATTATTCATTGATAGAGTACCACAATATGAATAATATCAATAATTTGTAGTTTTTAAATAGAAATAATTATTGTTCTCATTAGAAATAGATAATAAAACGCGAACTACAAAGATGTATCGTTTGTTAACGTTTTGATAATGTTTCGAGTATAAACTTATAATTTCTGATATGTTATTTGAAACTAAGCGGCTAATAATTTCTGTAGTAGCCCTTACAACTGACGTCTTTGGTGAAAGTGGTCTTCGCGGCATCGAGACTGTTACGAGGTGAGGACTGAGAGGGGTGGCAGTGGGGGATAGAGGCCTAACTACAGCAACCCATGATCTTGACACGAAGGACACAAGAACAATACATCAATACTAACAATTAGACTCACAGATTTTTTCGAATGGTTCATCGTAATTGAACTTTCCTTCTACTGTTTGGAATTCGAAAGCATCATTCACTGAAATGAATTATATATAAAAAATGGGAGCATGAGTAAGATAATAAAAAATGTCGTTTTTAATCTTAACAACAATAGAGATGTATGTCTAATGGCTGTATAGACAAGCTAGCTTTTTGAAAAATTTCAAGTACGAGGGAAGGGAACGAATGGTTGAAAATTTTCACAATAATTTCTAGAAATAATCCATCACATCATTGTGAGGTAGATATTTTCTGTTAATATTTATTGTTGCTCATTTTATCACTTAATACATCAGTGTACCAAATGATAAAACAAAATAATCTTCGATACTCCCTTAAAAAATAACGTTGTGAAAGTAAATTTAGAAAAGCAAAATAAGACTAAATAACTACAGAAAACCCAAAAAAATGTACGTAAGTTATATACTTTATGCGTCCTCCACTGATGGCTACGCACTTCTACAGACGGTGTGCAAAAGTCGAGGGTTCCAGTGTTTTTTGGTGCATCGATGCGTTGGAATTTCAATCGGTGAAAGAAAAGTTCAATATGATGAATCAATGCAAAATCTCTCATCGTAATCGTTAGTATTGATGCATTGTTTGTGAGTCTTTCTTGTCAAGATTGCTCTATCCTTCACTGCCATCCTCTCAGTCTGCCTCTCGTAGAAACAGTATCGGTGAAGCAAGGCTTTTTCACTTTTCCCCTTAGCATGTCATACGCAGTTTGAACTGTTTTTTGACGTAAAATAAATAAATAAAATAAATAAATAAGGCTACTTTCCCGAAAGCGACAGTTGCAAGTGCTACTCAAGAACAGATTATCTATGTAATTTCAAATCACATGTAGAAAGTTTAATTTTATACTCAAACTACTATCTAAATATTGACATATGATACATTATTTTATTATTTTCTTTATGGTTTATCTATTGTGTGAGAAAAATATATATTCTCTATTTAAAAATCAGAGATGCTTAATATTTCTCAAAAACTAAAATTATTACAAACAATATATCTCTAGGTTTTATACTTTTATTATTTATTTTTACGGTATATTACTTGTCCTACGAATCTACATTATCGAGCCAAAACTGCATTTCGATCCCGTGAACTGTTTAGAAGTTATGGAAATGACACATAGTTATAAGCCCATATAAACGAAACTTTTATGACAAGATAAGAAACAGTAGTTTCGTGAAGGAGCAACTTATACATTGTATACAATATGAGTGACAATATATTACTATTTCGAGTTGCATTCAAGAGTATGAACTGTAAAATATATAATAAAGAATTACTTTTTAAATGAACCGATTTTATAATGAGAAAAAAATGATCAATAAATACAAAATGGTGGTGATTTAGCACACAAAAATTCTTACACATTTTTAATTCTAATGAACAAATCTACGCAACTGTTTTTTGGTTGCAATTCTTCTTCCCTTGTAATTTTAGCAAGACAAATTTTAAAGTTTCATGTTTTTCTATTTATATTAAGTTTATACTGTAAAATTGATAAGGCAATATAAATTATATATTTTGTGCTAAAACAATATTTAAATTTGGGATCAGAGATAGTAAATTTCGATAACAAATATCGTCTCACAATGTAAATAATATATAACTGAAATTACAAATTACTAGTGATCTATCAAAAATGGTGCCGAACAAAACCACACAAAATGTTTTTTCAAAAAGTGGCACGCACTTTGCTCAAGAATAACAAAGAAAATAGCCTCGACTAACACTGTAATAAATTATATATTAAAACCTATCTTCATGAATAGTGCAATAAGATAGTATATATATATATATATATATATATATATATATATATATATATATATATATATATTACACACTACAGATTACACACACATTCAGATTCAGGTCAACTGTTCTTTACCGCGGCTAGATTGTCGACTGTCGGAGAGAAGCGCTGATGAGGTGGACCTCGATGCGTGTGTCTGTTTGGGTACAACGCAGTACTCAGCATAGATTTGAGCATTCATTTTATTTTTGTGAGTATTATTCTAATGGAGATTGTACCGATCTCTACAACAAATTATACTTTTATTTTTTGACGTATCGTTATGTATATTTTATAATATAGTTGATAATGCGGATTCGGACACAAATTTTAACCTATTAAAGGTTCGGAACAACATAGTGCTAACAGAAAGTTCTGTAATTTTTTGAAATAAGAGGAAAAACAGTGTTTTTGTGAGCGTTTGAATAGCAAAGTTTCTTGTTTGAAGAAATTCCCATATTTTGTTTTATAAATATGAACTGTGCTGCCACTAGAAATTATTGACGAATTTGATTTTAGAAATAGACTTTATTATTAGTGTTGATACAGTCCACGATCATTTGTTCCTTTTTGTAAAGAAAGCAAACATGTTTTGAACATAGTTCACTACGACACTGATCAAGTTGTCTTAACAGATTTTTGTGTTTTTTGAACATATTTTGAACAACAAGTATAGACAAAACATTAGCTCTATGAAACATGCTTTTCGTTTCGTTTCGTCGTTATATGTATACAGTATTTAATATTAAGAATTTGTTCTATTTGTATGTTACAGCAGAAACACATTTAACGAGATCGGCTGTCTGAGAAGTATTCTCGATGATCATTGAGCAAAACTCCATTTCCTTCACCTCTTTTTTACTTTTCTCTTCGAGGAACTGTGTCACTGGGAACGAAGGTTTCTCGATATCGATTCAATTCGATCATCACATCAAACTGGACACGAAGTTCTTAGTTGACAGGAAGCGTGGGAAGCTCCCCCTGCGACGATAACTTTGTAAGGAGAAGGAAAATAAACACCTGTTGAACTTCAGCCGATTGAGGATTCGAGTGGGACCGAAGCGCCTGTCTGTCGGCAACCCGCCCTACGTCCCGAGAAGCTCAGGCTACGCGTCGCAGAATTTTTGGCGTGGGAGTTTCGCAGAACAGTGATCGTGCTCACTGAGGAATAGGGGGACGAACGCATTCGGGGACGCTTGAAGAGCTTACGTTCCCAGAACGTTCTCTGTTTCAAAAGCGGAGCTGTTCCAATCCACAAAACCATAAATTAGTTTTAGAAGAGAAATCAGGGATTTTATAAAGTTGTGTGACACATGATTTGCGGTTGTTTTTATGTAACTACGTTTTTCGTAACCAATATAAAATCGGTGGTTGCTGGTAGATCTTCATCGTACACTAATGCATCGATTGAAATTGTACTTGTTTGAATTATCTTTTGAGTTAACAGAGAAGTGTTGTTACTTGCATATACTAATTTATACATAAATTTATATAATTTTTTTGGAAAACAAAAGAAAAATATGATATTCCTGTCACAGAGGACACTTAAATAATTTCCTTAGGACTCACTGTTTGCCCTCACTGAAAAGATTATTTTGAAAAGAATGTGTATTTTCTCTAAACTATTTTTTGTGGCCGACGCGTTGTCAACTTACAGAAAACCTATCGAATTGTTGTCGTCTGTCCTAAAACAACAAATATCGGATAACTACCTGCAGAACTCGTTGTCCTGAGGTTTCAGTCAGCAGTCTAATTCTCAACGCTATTCAACAGACGCTATTCAACAGTTTGTTTCGCCTCTTGGGTTCAAATCTTAATCGATCAAAGTGAAAATTGTCGAGGACAAAGGCAGATCGTTGTAGGTTTTTTCGGGGTTCTTCTGGTTCCCGTACTTCTTATTCCACAATTACTCCATCATCATTCATACCATAATTTCTTAATCACTTACCCATCAAAACAATTCACACACTTCCAGATCACACGACTTGGATACTAATGTCATTAAAAAGAGTATTACTTACCGTATCCAAGCCCAGCAGCACCAGAAGTGGTATGGTCGTCATTCCACCTCGCTTCCACTCCTCCAAGGATACAGTTCCATCTGCGTCGTAGTCAATTTCCACCATCATGTCTTGCAAAATCTGCCGACAAAAAGGGCTTCAAATCAATTTCACGATCCACTTTTTTGCGGGTTGTGGGCTGTTGTCTGTCAGAAAGTTTTAATGAGAAAAACTCAGCGCTTTTGAAACCGTGATGTTTGCTAATCCATAAAGGCGTGAACTCGTGTAACCGCATTGTGAGCGTCTCTCAAGAACCCGAGGGCGAAATAAAAATACACTCCAATTACCATTCATACAATCCGGCGCGACGGAATACACAGAACATCTGCAAAGTTCAGCTTATTATATCCAGGTATTGTTGAAAAAAGGAAACTCACCGTGTAACATGGTTTGGATAAGTCGGATTCTGTGATCTCTATTGTCGTGCCAATTAATACGCAGTAAACACGTGTCTGCAAAGTTGATTGAATGTAGTTTTAAAATTTATTAAGTAAAATTCGAGGAACGAAATTGCGAACATTATTATTCTGCGTCGACAGTCAATAATAAAAGGGTATATCTTGTATTCACGGATCAAATCAGCAGTAATGATTCTCGGAATACTAGGAAGACGTTAATTCGCACATTTATTGATACATTCAGATCGTACTTTTTCGAGTATTTCTATGTCCTATCGCCCAATTTTCATGATGTTTTGTATTAGAATGACACCTTATCACAAAACTACCTACAAACGTTTTCCGTCCCTCCCTCCTTCCTTCCGTCCCTCCCTCCTTCCTTCCGTCCCTCCCTCCTTCCTTCCGTCCCTCCTTCCTTCCGTCCCTCCCTCCTTCCTTCTTTCCTTCCGTCCCTCCCTCCTTCCTTTCTTCCGTCCCTCACTCCTTCCTTTCTTCCGTCCCTCCCTCCTTCCTTTCCTTCCGTCCCTCCTCCTCCTTCCTTCCTTCCTTCCGTCCCTCCCTCCTCCTCCTTCCGTCCCTCCCTCCCTCCGTCCTCCCTCCGTCCTTCCGTCCCTCTCTCATTCCTTCCGTCCCTCCCTCCTTCCTTCCATCCCTCCCTTCTTCCTTCCGTCCCTCCCTCCTTCCTTCCGTCCCTCCCTCCTTCCTTCCTTCCGTCCCTCCCTCCTTCCTTCCGTGCCTCCCTCCTTCCTTGCGTCCCTCTCTCCTTCCGTTGCGGGCTTCTTTGACCAATGCTCAAAATTGTAAATAGTTCATGAAATAGTAAAGAGCTACTTTTACGGAAGAGTATTAAAAATTATTCTCTCTCTCTACACCATTGGAAAAAAATGGATTTTACTGATGATCGTAGAATAACGTACTTACGCATAAAAACTGTGTTACTATATTTGTCAGTTGAAAAGTTATAGTTACAACAGATGAGACGAGGTAAATTTTGTTCTTTTCGCATTTACCTTGATATTTATGTACAGAATTAGTAAAATAAAGCGTATTATGTACTGAAATATTCGCTTAGAAGAGGGGAATGCGTCTCCTGGAATTTTTACGTGTTAAGTCTGAAGAATATTTTTCACATTGTATTTATAAATGGAAACAATATAAGTAGAAGTAATTTCATACATCTGTGTAATTTTTTATTAAGTCAAAAAAGACCATTATGAATGAAAACTGAAAACCTCTACACGATTAGATCTAGCACTTACCGGCTTCAGTTCCGTAACATCCCATCCCAGGTATTCTGCTACAGTCATCATCTGGTTGACAATGCAATCCATTTCCTGTGGGAAAAATATGTTTGAAGGCTTTGATCGCGTATGTCTTCGTAATAGAACGTGTTAGTAAAATAATAATTAATATATGCCGCATTATTACAAAAATGCGAAGAACTGTATTGAAAGTACGAAAGTTGAAGGAAAAGTAAAACGAGTACTAGATTAAATTGAAAAATTCAAACGATTTCAGTATGTAGAGATATTTTCGTATTGGCGAAATAATTTATATTATTGTATCATTTGGATTGAGAGAACAATCTTGGGATGAAAGTAAGATCACAATGAAGAGCCCTTATGGATGTTTCGAAAGCTGCTGTAAAATTACTGCTCTTGCATATGTTTAGAATTGAAGGGAGGCAGTACCAGAAGTAAATGAACGATAAGTGCAGCTGGTCTTCAAAGTTTCCATTCGGACAGTTGCTTCTTTGCCGTAGCTAATTAGTTGTTGGAAAAAATTGCCATAGACAAGACTTACACTAAGAACATCAACTACATCGACAGAGCATTGTTTAAAATCTTCACTATCACCTACAATATAAAGCGATTGGTGGCTAACACGAAATTATTGCGGGATATTATCGGTGACCTCGAAAGTAGATTTTATGTACCGGAAATATAGTTTTCGATGGTAAATGACAAATAATACTTAAAAAAATAAAGGGTTAATACTTGAATTTTGAAAATAAATCAACGAAGGTTGAATGAATTGTTCCGGCGACTTAACTTTTGACAATTGTGGAAATGGAACCATTGTCATGAAAGAACACGAATATAGTTATTCTTTTTATAATAATTATTCAAGTTTATCGCTGAAATAGACATTAATTTGTTTGAGTCTTTCATGTTCTTAGTAACTATTTTCTTAAAATTAGCAAAAAGTTTTTTTCTTAATTTGAAAAAGTAACATAAGTATTTTGTCTTAGCAGAATAAATTAAATCTTACTACAAATAAATCCATAAATAAATATATTATGGAAAGAAGTATCGAACTATTTCTAGTTTTTTTAAAACATTACTCATATAATAAGATATACATGACGCATTTGGGGCAATTTGAAGAATACTTACATTGGTATCTAATACGCCATTTCCATCCGTGTCATACAAGCGGAACATGACTGTAAAACAAATCAAAGATCTTTCTTGAAACCAATATGTAAGACAAGTCGTATGACAGACAATTGCTTTGTAGATATATTATTTAGTCTCACAATTATCCAATTAATACACGATTTAGAATTTCTATCAGAAATCTCAAGAAATTGAAAAAAAATCTGGACTTGCAGTGGAAAAATTTCTTTTCTAATTTGATGTGTTCAGTATTGACGAAAAATGTAGATTCTGATTGATGAAAAATGTATTTCAAGTACTTAAATATCCAAGAAATTGTAAATAAACAATTGAAAAATAAACTTTGCTTTTGAAAAACTACAGGAAGTCTGCCTTTGTAAGGTTTGAAACGGTAAATACTCGTATTGGTCGGAACGCCGAAGTTTTGACTGAATTTTTAAGGGTCATAGTTGTTATTCAAATGGGTATCTGCTTCACTATCAATAAAATATAACTACTATGCATCTCTGTTTCGTAGTTGCCTCATGATTAGATTACCCATTAAGTTTAGCAGGTATTTGATAAGAATCAAATGGAGGCAGAATATATGGGTTTCATTATAATTATAAAAGGGGGGAACCGGAATAAAAATAGGCAAATATATTCACCGGGGATGAATTTTGTTTGTTGAAAATCACGGGAATTAAATCAATTTACCCTCAGTACTTCATACAAATGAAGAAAAACGCGTTTTTGAGTTTCTTACATAAATTTATTTTTTTTAATAACATTACGCGAATGAATATTAACATAAATTATTCTTGCTATTTTCTATAGGCGATAAAGATGTTTCGAGAACTTTTTTAGGTATTTATAACCAATTTTGACCCTTACAATCAACAAAAATAAAACAATAATTTAATAGCTTCTTATTTATCTTCTTAGAATTAGGTTTTGTGGTATTAATTGTCGTAGTTTTTCTGTTTTCTGTTTATTAGAATATAATAAATAATGAAAAACAAAATTGTAAGAATAATATTATACAGGTATAATGTTATACCTGTAAGCTAATGTAATTTGAATTTTGCACGAATTAAAGTTTTCACTAAAATATAATTAGTTTTTATAGTTTATTCACCTTACTAGAATACTTTCGTTGCTTTGATTTGACACATTCTTTAATAATAATGCTAACTCTTTTTTCTCTAATTGGCACGCGTGTAAAAATGCTCTGAAAATGCGTATGTAAATGTTCAATAAACAACAGTTTTCGAGTTGAGTGTGTTCCACAACTACGATTTCCTTTCGGTATAAAAATGCACGTCGTTACAGAAACGAATACGAGTTTCGGAAGGAACATTAATGAGTTCAGTGTTTGAAAAGCACAAGAAATAATATTTTCGTGTAGCAACGGTTCTCTGAAAAAGACATTTTAAATAATTCTAATACCACATCTCTTAGCCTGTACTGTGTAATATTGATAATTGTAACTTGATTGAGATGATTGTTCTGATGGAGATTCTGATAGTTCCGACAGCCGTTTCTGCATCTTACAGGTTTCTCAATCTTGCTATACGGACGTAGATGATAAATAATCTACATATTTCAATGTGTCTAACGTAGATGTGACGTGTGTGACATGTCGTAGATGTGGATGACATACATTTGCATCTGGTGATGAAACAGATGACGCGAGTATCAAATATTGCGCCTTAGAGGTAGATAGTAATCTGCCCTTTGCGATGTAGAACCAAATGGCTTGTTTCCGAAATCGGCGGTCTAAAAAAACCTGGATGAGTGCATCATGTAGTGAGTACTTAACGTACAATACAAATAATATTTAAAATTATTTGTAACATCGCCGTATTTTTTATAAACTCATTATTTTTAGATCCTCTGGAATGGCTCATGGGCAGCGTACTAGCTTCCCGTGTAGTGGTCTCCGGGTTCGATACACGGTCGAGGCCAAAATATGGTTGTAGATTTCCTATAAAATCGTCCCAGTTTCTGTAGCTAAGTGTCAAAGAAAAGCTCAAGCAGGCGGATCTTGCTAGTTACGGTGAAGAGAATACATTATATTCGCCTCATGTCGCTCTTACCCCCAAGCATGGGAATTTAACTAGGCCCAGGAAAGGGCGACACCGGCAGTTGGCCGGCGAAATCGGACTACCGACCCAAAATGCCAAATACATACATACATTATTTTTAGTTAAATTCTGAATTCATTCAATATTCAATTTTACAATAGGTTATAATATTATTATTGCAATTTTTTATTATTTATCTTTTCTAATAAACATAAAACACAAAACAAAAACCAAAATTAATAAAACCAAACCTAATTTTAAGAAAATAAATAAGAGACTATTACTGTTTTATTAATGTTGAGCTCTCGGGTGCAAATTATAAGATAAAATACTGAAATTTTGGGGAAATGTAGAGAATTTACAGGGCTACAATTTGTATTTAGCCCTTTTTATGATCTGAGTCAGAATATATTATTCTTAAAAGACGAAAGAAAAAGTATTTTTTATTATCCCTTCTTTTTTGTCGATTATAAGGGACAAAATCGGATATAAATGCCTGAAAATATTCTCGATACATCTTTATCATCTATAGAAAATCGCAAGGGTAATTTAAGCAATGTTCATAGGCGTAATATGGTTAAGAAATTTAAACTTATACAACTAAAAAAACAAGTTTTTCATTTATACGAAGTACTCAGGGTAAAAGGATTTAAATTCAACAAAAATTTTTTCTTACACTTCAGTTACGATTTTCAACGTAAAAAAATGTATCCCCCAGGGGTAATATTTGCCTATCTTATTCCGATACCCCTTTAATGAAATGATGGCAGAAATATTAAACGAAACGTTGGCGATAAGAGATTGTCTGTAGTTCTACAACCATTGCGTATAATATACAGTTTGATGGTAATAAGTACCAATTCCATCGGTTTTTGTTATTTAAAAATGTATTTGATTGACATAGTATAATTGATGAGGGACACAATAAAAATTGCACAGTATTATACATAAAAATTAGTCTTGGAAGTTTGTGTTGGAGAGATAGTAATATCACATTTTTTATGTTTATTTAGTAATTACATAATGCCTTATGTGAAGTTTTTAAAAAAAATTGTAGACAGGCTATGGTTAATATTTTTCACACTTCGTGCTCCTCTAAATTATATATCAAGATATAATTCAGATTTTTTTCCCGATTATAAATTTATATAATATATTGAAAAAAAAATTTTCATAACCTTCTTTAGGCTTTTAAAATAATTTTGTTATCAATACATTGCGATTATTCGATGCCTCAAGGATCGATTACATTTCATTATTATGATTAATTGTGCATAATTGTACAGCAAAAGAAGAAACTAGTATCAATATATTTCTTACCCAACCATCCTTTTATGTGATTAATTTAGAATGGTAAAGAAACATAAAGCACTATCATTTTTATGTATTGACTAGTCTCATACACTTATTTTTAACATTATTTTCTTTAATGTTTGTTTCTATTGCACAATAAAAAAATTCTCTGAAAAACTTTAAGAAATTCAGTTGCATTTGGTTATGTAACCAGTCGATTTATATTGTCTATCCACGGATATACTCCGACAATAAGAATGAGATTATCGTTCTCTATATCGACATAAAAATAACATGCTTTTCGCGATTTGCAAACAGCGAATACTTACATTCCAACTTGTCTTCTGGTCGTCCACCTTCAATGAGTGACAGATAACATGCAATATCTTTGAGCGAAACTCTTAGTTGCGACACATCCAGGGCACTAGTCTTGCGAGCTGCTCCTGAGCCGGAGCGTTCTGTAGTGGAATCATGGAATAAACGGACTTACAATTTGCTAAACCAAATTTAATTTTATTAAAATGTCACACAACTGTGTTTACGCAGACCGAGTAGTGCGATATTTTAACTTTTTTCGCCTCCAATATGCCTTTAAAATATAAATAACTACCTTTACGAATTATTATCACATTTTTTAAAATCATAGTGAACGTCGTGTATTCGTGTATTTAGTTTGTTCAATTAAAGAATATTCGTTACCTTCCAAAAAGGAGATGTTTATATGTATATGCAGTAAATATGTAGACGTAAGATTGTTAGTCTTAAATACAATAGTAAAAAACAGTGAAATTATTATTCAAATGTCCATTGTTATTGAAGGTTTTTATGACTAATTGCATCTATTTAGATATATACAGAACAATTATTTCCAGATTGTCTCACACTTATAGTTGAAACGGTACTTTAAAATTTACAACAATCAGAGGGAATTTACGACAAAAAATAATATTAAGTATAAAACAATTGAGCATTTATCTCTCGAAACGTACTGTTATATTATTTTACAATGATGCTATTAGTAAACCTGTCGTCAACAAAACGTTATTTGTGAAATAAATAATAGAGATTATTAATGTTCACAATGTCATTAACTGGAAAACAGTTTAATTTGGATATTAATTCATAAATATCACGTTTGGAAGTTTGTATACATGGGAATATTTTTATGGTTTAATTAAGAACATAAAACATCCTGTAAGTTTCTCTGTGCGATGAAAAGAATTTGGTATGTCTTTCAGATTTGATCGAAAATTAGTTTTGTCTTCTCATACAAATGTTTCAGAATAAATGGTACAAACTTCTAAGGCATGTAGAGGGGTAA